>CAJGYO010000007.1:84735151-84970692 GCA_904845875.1 Miscanthus lutarioriparius | reverse complement strand
TTCCACCAATTTTAAAAAGCAGAAGTTAAAGACCAAAGCAAGGTATAACCTAATTTTCAAAATAAACCACGGAAAAAGTTAGAAATTGCCTCGAAAAAGACCATCCATTAACAGCCCTTGGTTACCATGCATGTAAAAAAGCCCAACCAAACAGGGCCTATATATATTTGTGAATTTATCCAACTCGGCCAATATAACGATCCATGTTTTAACTTCATCCTCACGTTTTTACTCGAGAAGAGCTCGTACCAAGGACTCCCATTCACACGGCGGCTATTTATGCATCAGAACTTAGCAGCATGTTCGCTTGGTCGTATTTGACTTATAAGTCATGGCTTATCAGCCAACGAATAGTATTTTTCTCTCACATCAAACCAGCCAAGATGACTTATAAGTCAAACCAGCCCAAACAAACGGGCCAGGTTTGTGTGTGCTCTGTAGTTAGAGCTGATAGATCACTACAGTCAGTGCAATTATGGGTCACAAAAGGAGTACATTGGCAGGGGCCCAACGTTTTGCTTGTTTTACCTGGTTGTAGCGACCTTCTCTTCTTGTAAATCGAGAGCTGCACTATATCAAAGACCTAATGCATGTCTAGAACATTTTTTTTTGAAGATCGATGCGATAGAACATGCCCAGTTGGTGTAGATTATCTCTGCATCAGAATTCAGAAATGGAGCTACCTCAGGTCAAAACACGAAGCGGCCAATTAGCAGCTAGCTGTGTGTCGTGTTCTTCCCTACGATTCTACAGCGTGTTCGTTTGCTCGTAAACGATCGTAAATTTCTAGTCGGGAACAGTGTTTTTCTCTCACATCAAATCAGCCAGCAGTAAATAATCCACGATACGATACGGCCTCCCAAACAGGCCGCTAGTGACGCGAGAGATCGATTGGACAACAACGGGACAGGAGACTTAATGACCAGATCGCGATCGAGTTCCAACAGGTTTAAGCATGTTTAACTGTTTAAGGACTATCGTCTTAAATATGCCTGTCGTTATCGTACCAGTCGCAAGGTGGTCTAAATGCTTACAGGTTACCCTTTTGTATTTCTCTCCCAACAAATCAACTTCAGTCAGTTTATTAGAAAAAAAAAACATCAGCCGAATAACAAGTGGTCTCAATGAGCTAAGCCTGGCGCACGGCCAGGTCATGCATGTATGTATCCTGACGAGATATCCACAGATACAAGCCATCCGGACCGTGATAACTGGATGGAAGCCAAAAGACTATACAGCATGGCCACTGGGCCAGGACATTGGGGCATTTCCCGACATGGCACTAAAAAGCACGCCCAATTTCGAAGATCCTATCGTGTATCATGGTCCGCACGTTAGGGTCATAGTGCCGTAAATTGGAGCGAGGCACTCAGACGATTTTTTGGCCGGCACGATCGTCTCTTTATTTTTCACCGTTAGATGCACCTAATGAACCAAAACCGTTGGATACCAAGATATAAGCATCTCACGCACCAAACCTTAACTTCCTTGTTCCTTCTCGCAATCTCTCTCTCTCTCCTCCTCTCATTTCCTTAGATGCGCCGATGCCCAAAGGGCCTCAGGCCGGCTCCCTCTTCCCATGCCCCCTCGCAGACGAATGGCACGGCGATTGGCTTGCTATACAAGATTCCAGCTGTCAGGTCAGCTGGTAATGAAGCAACATATTACATGGGCGCGCCGGCATCCGACCAGCGCAGCACGCGCCATCGGCATGGAGCAAATAAGGCGACCGATGCCAATTGGTGGAGAGCGATGCGCCTCTGGTGGCGGTGGTGGCGCATTTTCTTCCCAAATAATCCACCTCCTGCGGGGGCGATTTCGGCCGACCGACGGTCCGGCGGGCCATCGTGCCCGCCCATCGGCCGCGACACGCGGCATGGTTAAGCTTCAGAGGGCAGTGCACAGACGGGATGCAGACGGCGAAGATTATAAGCACTATCTTGACGGCCAGCTGCCATTGCCTGCGTTCCGGACGGCCGGTTTGGTCATGTATACCAAAAAACGCACCACCTCAATTTCCCTCCATGTTCGCTCTCCACGCTACACATGTTTGCTCGACCGAACTAGGGAGCACATAGCCACATACTAGTACTACGTCCCATACATCTTCAAGTATATATCCGCTTATAAGCAATACATTGTCTCCATATTCGCTTTCTTGTATTTGACTTATAAGCCATGACTTATCACCAAATCGAACATTATTTTCTCTCTCACATTAAATCGATCAACGATACCTTCAACCATGGCTTATAAGCTAAACCAAATTCAAACGAATCAGGCGATAATGTGATCACATCAAGACACGTCTGTTTCACCGTCAGCAGGTAGGGATGGACCGATAGCTGAGAGAAGATTCACCGGTGCTCCCTATTCTCGATAGTGATAAGATCGTCTCCACTCTCCAAAGGAGGAGATGCAAAACCCAAAATGTATTACGACAGCTTGCTTTGCCTCACCGAAAACAGACCTCCAACGGGTGACGCAAAAACATCACCCATTTTGTGTACGGCACAATCCATACATGCGAAAAGCATCACCTCTCTCCTCACTACCCAAATCTCCGATGCCACCGCGGCGCAGCAATTTCTCTGTGAGGGCTTGGCGTGCAAGGCATTGCGAAGCTGCTAGATTCGCTGCTCAGCAAAGGGGGCAGAGCGGATTCAGAGAGAGAGAGAGGGCGGAACAAAGGGAGAGCAGCAGCTTCGGCGATCGGCGGCAAAGCACCGGTGGTGCCTGCTCAAGAATCGTTGATGGCGAAGCGGGTGGTGCTCGGAGCACATCGACGCCAGGCCGGAGCTCACCCGACGTGGTGGCGCTCGGATCCAGAGCTCGCGCCTCCCTCGGCGTGTCCGCCGTCTCCGGTCGGACCCGCGCCACAAGCCGCTGGCCAACGCAGCCGAGATGTCAGGCACAAGGCAAGCGGACGGAGGAGTTGGAGGAAGATGATGCGACGACGGAGGCGGTGCCTTCGGGCGGGCTCGAAGAGTGGGGCGGCGTGGGATGTGAGCCGATCGCCATGGATGCGGGCTGCGCTCCTTCGGATTTTGCGTCCGTCGTTGGAAACGTGGAGTTTTGCGTCCCGGAGCTTTTCCCTGTGCGTGACCTATTTGCGTTCGGCCCGTTGGAGACAGTCTAACCGATAATCATGCTGTGTACTACTACTAATTCGTAAACGACCAAAAGTGGCAGTACGACGGATCCCGTTTTACGCTGCATTACTGCTGGCTGTTTTGAGATGACGGTCAAGATTTGCAGAGAGTAATCACCGGAGCAGTAAATGGCCGGCCTCTCCACCAACTACCGCCAGGACGCACGCACGTATACGGCCTTCTGTGCGTGCGAGTGCGATTACGCTTACGCACCCGGCCTCTGTAGCTTATCCGCGATCGACCAAGCAATCACTCAGTACACAGTTGCAAAATACGTACTACGTACGGCTACTGTATCAGGGTAATGTAGCTTGACGCTGTTTCATGTGCCCGTTGCGAAGCCAAAGCGCCGCGAGACGAGAGTGAGTTTAACACGCACGGCAGGGCCGTGCAGCCGTGCGTTAACTCCGGCGACAACGAACATAAACCTGTCGATTCGTATCGCCGTCCTCGATCGCTTGCAGAATCTGTGCTCGCTTCGTACGGATGTACGATGCATGGCTTCTGTTCCATTCATCAAATCAACGCTATAAAAATTGCCCCGCATATCGTACGGTGGCTTTGGTAGCCGGCCCCTTGTACGTGCATCGGAATTAATGTATAACCAATGTTCGCATGCATTTGGATTTCTTTTGAGACTGCTCGTCGTCACGGCGAGCATGCATGCGGATGAACCCCTCGTCGTCACGGCTGCCAGCGCCGGCACGCCGCCTTAATCTCGTCGTTCCTGCTCGCCCCTGGCCACCACACCAAGCACATCGTAGCGTCTCCTTACTGTGAGCGTCGCCGCCATTGCGGACACGCGGCCATGCACCGGCCGGCGGCCGCCACATCGCGGACACGCGGCCATGCACGTTGCAATTGGAAGATGGCCATGGCTCAGCTACGAGGCACACAGGGGTGGCTGCCATCGCGCGCGGACACGCTTGGTTAGCAACGATGCCCGTGGTGAGGTCACTGGCACTACTATAATAACAATTTTAAGAGACCGTTAAACATGCTTAACAGAGGCGAGCAACTCACCCGCATCTGAATTCAAAGCCTATGTTAATCAAGTTTCCAAAGACGATGGTTTATGTATGCCTTTGTTAAGGAAAAAGCAAATAAAAACGCCCGACCGCTCAGGCACCTATTCGAAGCTACTACGAGCCTTTGACCTAGGACGCCACACGCCACCCTTT
Organism: Miscanthus lutarioriparius; assembly: GCA_904845875.1. Taxonomy (NCBI): domain Eukaryota; kingdom Viridiplantae; phylum Streptophyta; class Magnoliopsida; order Poales; family Poaceae; genus Miscanthus; species Miscanthus lutarioriparius. Next base: position 84,966,359 of record CAJGYO010000007.1, on the reverse strand, counting down.
ACGTTATATGCCTCTTAGATACAATCGCTGCCGCCTCACGGCCTCCTTGGTCCATCGCTAGGGCATCGCTAGCTATACCGCAGTCCTCTATGGATCTCAAAAGGGCAACATTGTAAAGATAGAATAAACTAATAGAGGTGATGAATTGAGCTCTACAAAATTTAAACCAACAACCTTAGCCTATGCAAAAGCTAACCCCAAACCCCAAGCCTCTGACACCTAATTTCTTCTATAAAAGCAAACTAAGAAAGTCCTTGGAGCCATCACAACTACTTAGCTCCTTAGCAAAGTTCACACTAAGATATAGAAGAGACCATTAACACAGGTCCATGTCGTCTAAGATGCACTTGTCTTCTATGTTGTATAATACGTTGGGGTATATCTTAATGTGATTTGAATGACTTATTTAACCAGTGACGTTGTTCTATAGAACATATTACAAGCCTATGCTTTTGGTTAAATATTACAAGGGTAGCTGAAAGGATCTAAACAATGCCTAGAGGGGGGGGTGAATATGCATATCTAAAAAATTCTGCGTAATCTCAAAGTCAAATGTCAGTGACAGTCAGAAGTCCCGACAGTTTGGGCCGAAACTTCCGGCAGATGGAAGTTCCGACGCAAACAGCCAGGAGTTCCGGCACCTACGAGAATTTCACTACAGGTGCTAAAATAAACTTTGAGTGCAAGATATCTTACAACCCCACTTCCTAGTGGTAAGATGAAGTGTTGGGGCTGCTCCTTTGACGCCAGAAGGTCACCACTCCGTAGATCGAGTCCAAACCCTAAGGAGAGAGTTGGGTAGGAAGACAAACCAACAAAAACAAATATGATAACACAAATCTCAATAGCAACAAGCATGCGGGACACAATGATTTATCCCGAGGTTCGGCAACCCCACAAAGGAGCTCCTGCGTCCTCGTTGTTGAGGTGACCACAAAGGTCGGAGTCTCTTCCACCTCCTTGTCTCTCTCAAAGCAACCACAAAGGTTACTCGAGCTTTCCACTAAGAAATCGAGGGTAATACAAACTTCCCAAGGCTCTTCCACAAGATGGAAGCTCTTGAGTGTCGCCTAGCCGGCTAGGGTTCCAAGAACCCAAGAGTAATAGACGCAAATCCAACTGGCTTGACGAAGAAATCGAGTGCTCAAGCTTGCCAAAGTGATTTTCTCACTCAATCCACTCTCCTTTCATTCAAAACCCTAGGGGAATCGAAGATTGGAGCAAAGGGGAGAGGAGAGGGGCGCCTTGAATGCTTGAGAGCTGTTTAGGACGAATGTTGGTGAGCAATAAATGAGTGGGTAATGGTTAGAAGAGAGGAGAGAGCTATTTATAGTCATAGTAGAATCCAACCGTTCAGATCTATGTCAGAAGTTCCGACACAGATCTCTGGAACTTCCGGCTCTATGCAAAAACACTGTTCACGTAGACAGTCCATTGGGCTTGCTCGCATGTTGTCGGAACTCCCGGCAGTCGCCGGGACTTCCGACTTCCGTCGGGACTCCCGACAGACATGGCGAGCCAGGCGACTAAGTCCCAAAGCATCGGAACTTCCGGCGGGAGACGGAACTTCCGGCACCTGGAACTCCCGACTCCCGTCGGGACTTTTAACTGGCGAAGGTGCGCAGGCATGCTGTGGCTAAGTCAGCAAGCGCCGGGACTTCCGGCACCAAACATCGGGACTTCTGACAGCCGGAACTCCTGGCTCACATGGGACTTCCGACTACCAAAAGTCCACAAACTATGTCTAAGTGTTCGTGAGGTGATTCCTTAGACCACCTAAACTTGCATCCCTCTTTATAGTACGGCGAAACTTATACTCAAAATAAAGAATAAAACTTTAGAGAGCGCTTTGAGTTCGTCCGCCTTTTCAACTTCAACAAATTGAGGGATACCATTTTATCTTTATCAACTCTTTGAATCTTTCATGGGACTAATAGCTGCGACATCTCATTAAGATCACATTAGTCCCTAATTTGGATGTCATCAATACACCAAAACCCACATGGGGGGCAAATGCACTTTCAGTAGCTGAGTGAGATTGGGTAATCTCAAAATACTCATGAAAAGCCAATGAGTTTGAATTATATGCTCCATCAAAGGTTATGCTTTTGGTAACCTATTACTCATAAAGGGCTTAGGTGGATCTTACTTTTCATAAAACTGTCAATTTAAGGCATATTCCATTATTCATTTTAGAATAAGTGCAACCTCTATTCTAGATAGATGTTCAACATAACAGTCTATCAAAACACCAATGTTGATGGCAAAAAAGGTCAAAGAAGGTTGCATTCGGACTTGGGAATGAATTGCAAACAAAAAGAATCAAATTTAAACGATTTGGGCCAAGTTTGCAAAGTTCGAGGGAAAATTGTCTTAGGCTGATTTTGGGTGAAGTCGGACCTGCCCGGTGTAGACCAGCCTAGGTCGGTTTTCCCTGAGTGAGCGTCATGGCTGCGTAAACCGACCAAGGCCATTGTCTGTCTGAGTCTAGTTTGACGCAAATCCGATCCAAACTTTCTCGAATCTTGTGGGAAACTTGCATATTATGTTTTGGAAAGGTTTTCTACTGGGATAAGACCATATCCCCTCTATATATATTGGAGTATCATGACCGATTAAGTTTAATCATACACAATTGTACAAAAATCAATCTACTCTCTACTTTTCTCTTTTGCCCTACTTTTCCAACCTCCATGATGTTGTTCATCCCTTGATCTGATGATCAAAGATGGAATCCTAGGCTTGTTGGCCGATCGCCCCAACCCGCCTACGTCCTTGCCCTGTCAGAATCTCTCCTGGGCGTGAACTTTGACACCTCCTTGGCTTGTTTGCCCAAAAACTAGCCATTCTTTGTCACGCAACTATGTAAGCACGATAGTTATCTGTTGATGGTTTGCTTACAAACCTTATCGCTCTTCACCGTGAAGGTGTATTGGTTATCTGCTGGATTCTTTAGTCCGTTTGCAACCCGAGCATTCTAGCTCCTTGTGATGTGTGGCCGATCTTTTGCGTCAACAAATGGTATATCAAACAACAGTAAACAACAGTAGAATTGAGAGCATTTCTTCTATGCCTTAGAATTCAGTGGCCATTGTTGGATTTTAATTGGGCTTAGTCTAATTTTATTTAATCAAAATTAAATAAATCCTAAGGCCCATATTAAATGCTAGATGCAGTAAAGGTTTAGTTCCATATAGAATTTTGACTAGAGGTTCAATGAATTTAAAGGGATGACTATTGTGTCCACTTGTTGAGAAAGTTGAAAAAGGTAAACTACATGCCACACGTGCGTGCACCAAGTCGATCTATATCATGGCGTGGCGTGTCACAACTCTGCTCTAGTCCACCCCCCTCGGCCCACCATAACATGATGTGGTGCGGGGTGGGCTGGTTTTGCCACTATGACGACTGTTATTAGGTTAATGTGCCTTTCATGGTTCGTTATCAGCGATTGCAACATGATTCATGGCATCTAGGTGCATACCCCAGTTGTAGGGATGGGAATGGACCAGGTTGTCCTATCGGATAGGTTGCCCCACCCATAAAGCAAGGTCAATGGGTCACAGGATCGATCTCGAAGTATGAAAAGGCCCGATAGAGTTGGAACTTATTGGCTCAATGGATAAAATGGGTCGACCCATGCGTCACATAACAATTTTGCCGAACCGGTCGATACTTACGTAGTTTTGCTGGACTTGGCGACCCGGTTTACCCATTGAGTCCAGCAAAATTTAGGCAAATGGATTAAAACGTGCCTAAATTTACTTACATAGTAACACTAACTCTGGTAGGAGTTCAGATTGATGGACCGGTCGATACTAATTTTGCTGATATTTTAATTTTGCCCGCTAGATTTTGAACAAAACATTGTCTTTTGAACTTTACATATGTGTTGTAATACTTGCCGAATATGTTTGCAAGTGTTTTCATAAACATATATAGATGGTAGGCAGGGCAGCGCAGCTGACCGTTCTAAATCAACCCAAAAGGCGCGGTTTCACACTCACGCAGGTAAATCATGTTTTAGGCAACCCTTGCGAAAGGGCCGTGAGGACTGTCAATCCTCTGGCCGCGTCAACAGGCGCGTCCAATCACATCCCCGATCAGACGGCCAGGGGCTCGCGGGACGCCTCCTCAACTGCCGGATCCAGCCGCGCGTACGGCAATGCTCGCCTTTCCTGCACCTGTCGGGACCGTCCGGCGTCCGCCTCCTCCATTCCCGCTCGGCTGTCTCAATTTTGGCGTACCACCGCGTGCGCTTTCCCAGAAATACTCCCCATCTCCCCGGTACAAAGCGCGAGGGGGAGACGAGAGGCGAGGCACAGCCAGGCAGCCGCACGGCACAACTGCACCGCACTCTGCCTCCTCCGTCCGTCCTCCCCTTGTCCTTCTCCACTCGGCACTGCCGCATTCTCCTCGCTACCCAAACACGCGCACCAGCCACCACCCAACCGGTTACATCGCCCGGCGCACGGCAGGAGAGGGAGACGCAGCCGGAAAAAGGCGCAGGCTTTGGCTTTGGCTTGCCGGTGCCCGGTGGGAGTGGGATACACCGGTAGTACAGAGCCATGGCGCCGAGCTGCGACGACGTGGCCGCGTCCATGCTCCTCTGCGCCGAGGAGCACAGCAGCATCCTGTGCTTTGAGGAGGAGGAGGAGGAGTTGGAGGCGGTCGGGAGAAAGAGAGGCCGGTCGCCGGACTACGGGGACGATTTTGGCGTGGATTTGTTCCCGCCGCAGTCGGAGGAATGCGTGGCCGGTCTGGTGGAGAAGGAGCGGGAGCACATGCCGAGGGCGGACTACGGCGAGAGGCTGCGCGGCGGCGGCGGCGGCGGCGTCGATCTCTGCAGTCCGCCGGGAGGCCATCGACTGGATTTGGAAGGTAGGTTCTTGATTGATCTGAGTGCCTGTGGTGTGGCCGGACAGGGGGATGGAAAAAAAGGAAACATTTTGACTCATTGCTTACTGCTCAGGAGACCTGTAGGAGCGCATTCCATTTCCATTTCCATGATTTGCTTGAGTTGTGTTCATCTAGAAAGACGCTTATTTTCTTGTTTCTGCATCCAAACACTCGCAATGTTTGATCTTCCTTACATAGAGCATAGATTGTTTCTTCTATCTTTGCAATGCTGATGGCTGCTTCAATCATTTCTTTCATGGTCGAATTGCGTGCGTGTTTAGGCGTGTAGCCAAGCAACTTACGCCAATGATTTCAGTACTTAGGCGGAAAACACTCGTTGTAACGTGCCTTGTCGATATGCCGTGACCATTTTCCCGGGTGAAACTCGGGGACCATCTCAGCCAAAGTTGGCCTTTCGTCCGCTTCCTGAATCACGAGATACCAAAGATGCACTGTCTGATTCAACATTGTTCTTTTTACATTTTCGGGAAAAACATGTCCGCATTTTTAGGCCAAACTCAAAAAAAATTTCACAAAATTTCATAATATATTTCACGTGAATCATTTACCATACAATAGCTTCACTTCTTTTTAATTTCCACGTGATTACTAACTTGTGATCTTTCTGCAGGTTTGCACATACTACAACTTTCGTCCTCTCACTGCCTACTTGGCAGTGAACTATCTTGATCGTTTCTCTCTCACGGTACGAGCTGCCGGTAAGAATCACAAGATCATTCTTAGTTACCTTGCCAATGCTGTCAATATCAAGTAACTTTTTTAATTCAGTAGTAACGTTTATCGCCCATGTCATTTCCAGGAAGGCAAGGACTGGATGACACAACTCTCTCTCGGTGGCGTGTGTTTCTCTAGCCGCCAAGATGGAGGAAACCGCCGTCCCGCAATCCCTGGACCTTCAGGTGGGTAAACTGTGTGTTTGGCATTGCTTGCAATGAAGATGAACATTGTTTGTTTTTTTTTCTCCTTGTTATTCATCTGGTCTTGTTCTAAGCGTGGTTGGCATGTGCAATCAGGTCGGAGACGCGCGCTATGTGTTTGAGGCGAAGACGATCCAGAGAATGGAGCTCCTTGTTCTAAGCACCCTCAATTGGAGGATGCAGGCCGTCACACCTTTCTCCTACATGGATTACTTCCTAAACAAGCTCAATGGTGGCAACGTGGCGCCAAGAAGCTGGTTCTTTCAATCCGCAGAGCTTATCTTGTGTGCAGCCAGAGGTATACCACGAGCATGATTGTCATTATATCAGTGGAAATGGTATATGGATTATATGCCATTTCGTGCTCTTGAACTAATACCATTGTTATGTATTGCTGCACGACAGGAACCTGCTGCATAGGGTTTAGGCCGTCTGAGATCGCCGCCGCAGTTGCAGCCTCCGTGGTCGTCGGAGAAGTGAACGTCTCAGGCATTGAGAACGCCTGCACCCACGTAGATAAGGTACATTGAAGCAAAGCCTCCCTCATGCGAACTCATTTTTCGTCCCCTAGCTAGTTTGTTTAGGCTAAACAAATGCAAGGCCACAGTTGGAGATCCACACATTCATAGCTCAAATCTTGTTGCCGTACTTTGCATAAACGCGGCCCAGGTACAGATGCGTGAAACGCATTTATACCCGCGTGTTTGTGTGTGAGAGCTCGATCGGCGAGTTATTTAATGTGCTGCTGCCTGCCTTGGGCTGCTGTCTGTGTCTGCAGGAGCGGGTGTTGCGGTGCCAGGAAGCGATCCAGTCCATGGCGTCCTCGGCCATTGACACTGTGCCACCAAAATCTGCGAGCGGCAGGACCTCCTCCCCTGTGCCTGTGCCGCAGAGCCCTGTAGGGGTGCTGGACGCGGGCTGCCTCAGCTACAAGAGCGAAGACGATGCCGCGGCAGCAGCCACTGTTGCTGCCTCACATGGGGCCTCTGGCTCTTCAAGCTCCTCTCCCCCAGTGACCAGCAAAAGGAGAAAACTCACCAGCCGATGATGGATTGCTGCAGTGACCGGTCAAAGTGCGTGCCCAATGATCAGAGTGAACTGACTAGTCTTAGTCTGCTTTTGATTTTTTTACCGCGCGCGCCACTCATCTTGGTGAAAGAAAGGTCAAATGGCTTCGATTGCAACGACAGTGGTGGTGCTGTGTGAGATGGAAGTGCATTGAGAGGCGAAAAGGGAGGGGATTTTGACATGACGAGAGGAGAGGGCAAGAAGTAGATGAATAAAGATGTGAGGTGGACAACACCTAAATTGCTGAGCTTTTCTTTGCAAGGACCGGAGGAGGGGAGACAGACAACCAGCACAAGCATGGTGCGCCACAATGGGCGCACCATGGCTTTGTAGGGACACAAAGCTGGAGATCGATGAGATGATCAGAATAAGATGGTGAAGGCCTGGAGGGACCAGAGTAGACCGTAGGCAATATGTACTACAAGAACTAGGCACTGACCTGCCTATGTTGGAGTATCTGATAAATTGCTTTAGTAGTTTCTAGTATTCTTTCTTTTTTCAGTTTCATTGTGAAGAGAAAATGTAGAAGACGAGAAATGTATTTGTGACAAAAAAAAAGTTGACCCAGATGAATAAATTAAGAGGCTAACATAAGAAAAGGAAGTGAACAGAATCTATGACGAAGGGAAGTGGGTTTAGTTCAGTAATACTGATACAACCAATCATCATTATTGTTCATCATTTCTTTTTAATTTTAATTTAATCTTGGCATGCCTGCCTATATTGTTTGACTGCTTGTCTGCTTTGAGACCATGGGCATTGCTTTCTCTAGGAATTAAAAGAAGGGGGGACCTTGTCAGGAGGAGCGCTGGGAACACAAAATTACAATACTGTCCGGATCAGTGCTGGGCATCTGTCTCTTTGTTCAGCTGCCTATGTTAGCAACGATAGTCAATATAAACGAGGAAGAATAGTAGATTAAGCATAGAGGACACGAGATTTTAATATAGAAAACCCTCTCAAGGAGGAAGGGAAAACCACGGGCACCAGCCAATAAATCTTTACTATATCGGGTGAGGCTACAAACGCCGAGGATTTACAACTTTTATTATTCCAAGATAATGATTTATAAAGATAAAAAACTATAATAGGTGACGATCGGTACCGAGCCAATATAGCAGGTCCAACCCGGACAGACCACGTCTGTATCGCATGCTGCTGGTTCAGGGCCTTGACGGATCAGCTACCAGCACGTACGGCAAGAGAGTCCTGCTCCTACACGAGCTAGCAACGTGCACGCCGACATCTCAAGTCACGGACTCCAACACAAGGACAATGCCATTGAATTTGGATCATAATTGAACAGATAGTATACATTGTTTAATTCCACCGTCTAAATAAACAGTTGGATATATCAGGGGTATCAAGAATCTGAATTCCCATACTGATTGGATTCCATTCGGCCGCTCTGACTTCACTGCCGTGCGGCTTCGATTATAGAAATCACAAAAGCAACATAAACAAGGATAGTGTTGATGGCGATTCAGATCACAACCATCAAGGACTAACACGACCTATCACACGCAGCAAATAACTCCAAGATCAGCAAAACCCATCAAGAGATCAGTTAGGCTGATTTAAAGTTTGTCCTTAGCCAATAGAGCCTGAGATCACTCGAGAACACATTCTAGGGAGACCCGTCATGGAGATGCACGCCGAGATTTTCCTAGGATGAACAACACCACCTACAATGCGTCAACGCGGCCGAATCATGTCGAGAGACCGGAAAAGTAGGGTAAAGAGGTAATATATGAAAAAAGTTCGATTGGATGTTGGATCACCAATCATCCATGATTCTCCAGTGTATAGAGAGGAGATGATCTTATCCTAGTAGAAAATCTCTCAAATATAGAATCAGAAGTTTCCCACGGGTTTGGATCGAGTTTGAACTCTCCTAGATTTAGACTGAAAAAGTCGAAAGTTCCGACAAGTAGTAGAAAGTTCCAGCCTTTGCGAAAAGTCGAAACTTTCGTCGTAACTCCCCGATGTAGTGACACCTTCCCGAGGGCCTAACTCCATTCGGACTTCAAATTGAACGCTCCATTTTTTTCCATCTCGACGAGAGAAAACACAATGGTAAAGTCGATTATATATTTTGACAAAGTACCAAAACCGATCACCAGGCGAAAAAGTGACCAACAAGTAAATATTTGTCGCTTTTGCCAGACAAGCGTTGTGATCGAATGTGGCCTAGCACTCAATGACACATGGTTTATACAGTTCGAAGCAACGTGCCTTCCCCACGCCCAGCTTTGAGTAGGTCGGTGACTTTATTCCCGAGCCTGTGTGCTCAAGTTTGTTGGTGGGATGACAAACAAGTTGGAATGAGAAGGGGTGTTAGAGGTCCTGGCCGGACTGGACCGAAAGGCCAAGAGTGACGGGAGCTCCTACGCAGCGCTAAGTTTTAGAACGTATGCTATGTGTAGCTTTAGAATTTTAGAGCCAGAAGTTGTTCGAGTGCTTAGAATGTCTAAAGCTAGGTAGAGAAAGAGAGTTGGAATCATCGTCCTTTGTTGGGAGAGAGCACATCCTCTTTTATAGGTGAAGGGATTGTCTTAAAAGTTTAGAGAAAGAGAGAGAGAGAGAGAGTGTCCCTAGTCTTGTTGCCCACGCCTGTCTTTACATAAGATCACTGGGCGCCCACAATCTTGTTGACGCCCGTGATGCATGTATGTGCTCTATCGTGTTCTTCCGTATGACAAATATCGGCGCTTACCATACTCAGAGGACAAATGTCGCGTCTTCACAACACTGCTTTGTGTTCTCGACATATCTGGAAGGCCGCAAAGTACCCTTCCGGCATGGCCTTGACAAAGATCTTCTCAGAGGTGTGCGTAGTACGATCCTCGGTATTGCGGTTGACTTGAGCACCTTACCTTATCTCTGCTTCCGCTTGATTTCTTGGGTCCTCACCGAGCCAAGGCGCCCCCGCCGGTCGTTTTGATCGGCTCCGACCGCTTCGATCGAGAAGAGCCATAAGCAGAGGTTTGGTGTATTCCCCGATCGGAGAAGCGGGTCGGAGTAAGAAGCGAAGCGCCGTCCCCTCCTTGGCCAGGCCTTCCGGCCGAAAAAGCGGGTCGGAGTCGGCGCGGCGGCGTCCCCCTCCTTGGCCAGCCTTCCAATGGAAAAGCGGTCGAGTCGAAAGCAAGCGTCGTCTCCTCCTTGGCTGTGCCTTCGATCGGAGATCGGATCGCTTCTTTCGGCTGTCGTTAGGTATCTGGGCTGGCCCAGAGTTGCGTGTCGTTTGTAATGCCGTCTCACGGACGAGCTTTTTGGGAAGCGGGCCCATTAGGGACCCCGGTTTATGAACCCGACAGAGCTCCCCGAGCCCCGGCGATTTAGGTAGAATCGCTTGGGGATTTTTTTTTTTTTGATTGAGTGCGCAAGACGAGCGCACCCGGTGGGTGTAGCCTCCGAGCCCCCGGGCGATTTGGGTAGAATCATATGGGAGATTTTTTGACTTGCTAGCGGGTGCGCGCAAGTGCACTTGGTGGGTGTAGCCCCCGAGCCTGCCTCCGACTGGTGAGTCGGTTGGAGGCTGAGTATCTTGGTACTCTTTCCTGGGGCCACAGACTCTGTGTTTGCTCGCCGGTCCGTGTTTCGCCTGCGGTTTGTCTCTCGCCTGTGACTCGTATGCGGTTGGTTGGTTTTCCGAGTCAGCGTCGGGCGACCCGAGCCCCTGAGCCCAGTCGGGTTTGGTAGGGGTTGGTCTAGTTCTATGCGTTACCCCGTTTGTGGTTTCCACAACCAGAGGGGCTAAGCTAACATCGCTTGCCTCGATGGCTCGAGTGACGCGCTCGGTGAGCTCACTAACGGGCACGTTCGAATGGAATTCGGGTCCGTCGTTCGTAACGGGGTTGGCAGAGTCCTCATGTGGCATTCCACTGCTCCTTAACCCGCGTCCCGGCAGATGCCCGGGTCGTTCCAGAAACCGACTCAGGTGGCCCGCTGGCCTCCCCTCAATGGAGATTCTGTGGGCATGGCTCGAGGTTAGGATCGAACAAGAAGGTCAAGATGACCCTGTCTGCTTCTGAGCATATCGGGCGAGGGCCGCTGGGGCTCATCTGCGTTTTCTCCCCTGGCTCTATTTGACATGAGGCGGCCTCGAGCCCTTCACAGTCGCCTTCAAACCCTCGGGTCGATCATTGCTCATGTTGAATGAGGCAACTACCGCCTCGTGAGGCAACATGAAGCGCCAGGATGCATTAATTGCATATGCGATGCTTTGGATGTATGGGATGAATGAATGATTGTATGAATGAATGTGTGAATATGTGTATGAGAAAGGATGAATGAATGATCATGCATCGTAAAAACAAAGTAAGAAGGCTTGGTAAAGTTACCTTGATGACTCAAGTGATGGGTTTGAGGAGCTCTTATCGGATATGTCCGAATGAGATCCATGTCCATTATTCATGATTTTGAGTCGGTGTAGCCCACATGGGGCATCCCACCGCTTCTTACCTATCTCTCGGCCACCGAGCCGTCCGATTGACTTAGGTGGCCCGTTGGTCTTTCCTCGACGGAGATCCTATCGGTGGGCCCTTCCAAACCCTACCTGGGAAGGCGAAGGGTCGTTTACATGTGGTTGCGCCTTGTTTCCTACGCCTAGGTTGTGGTAGTGGTGGGCCCAACCTAGGCCACATCTCGCTTTAACCGGGTGACGTTTCGTTGGGCAGGGTGTGTCCCATCAGTCAGGATGTGTCCCACCGCATGCCTATTCGCATTAAATAGCAGAAGGGAGAGGGTTTTCGTCCCATTCCTTTGCCTTTCTCCATTTGCCGCCTCTCCTCCTTCTTCCTTCTTGCCAAGCGCGTTCGTGTGCCGCGACGGTTCCTAGGAGAAAGAGGGTAAAGCGCGGGAGAGGAGAACTCACAAATCCGTTCATGAGTCCGGAGCGTGATGTTGAACTACGGGCCATCCAATGTAGATGAGGCGGTGCTGGCCGCCTTCGCCGAGAAGGGGCTACTTCTGCCGAAGGAGGTGGAGCATTGGAGGGCTCCTGCACCAGGGGAAGTTGTTCCGTGACCTTAGGCCAACGAGGTTGTCTCCTTCCTCGCCCTCCATGAGTGTGGGCTAGGATATCCCGCGCACTGGTTCTTGCGCGGGCTCCTCAACGAGTGGGGCCTAGAGCTGCAGCACCTCAATTCGACTGGGGTGCTACACATTGTCGGTTTTGTCACCCTCTGCGAGGCCTTCCTTAGGATGGAGCCGCACGTGGACCTCTTCTGGCGGATCTTCACCGGGCGAGCCTTGTCAAGGGGAAGCCACCTGTAACTCACGCTGGCTTGGGGGCTTCGCCTTGCGTATAGCCGAGGCCGCTTGCTCCTACCCCACATACTCCCCTTGCGACTCCAATCGGGGGTGGCATGGGAGTGGTTCTATATCAGGAACCCAGCGGAGGCGCCATTCCTGCCGTTCACAGGAAGAAGGCCGGAGAGGCAGGAGAGCTGGTCGTGGGGTTCCTCCAGTCGGCAGAACAAGCTAGAGGTCATCGAGGTGGAGCTCCAGAAGCTGGTGCATCATGGCCTCAACAGGCTACGGGTGTTCCACACCTTCTTCTACTGGTCGAGTCGCCCCAATCAAGGAGAGAGGAGGCGACTGATGTGGGCCTACTCCGGCCCAATGGATCCTAATCGCGTGTCGCAGGAGGTGTTGGTGAAGGACAAAGTCTAGAGTTGGCTCGACCGGGTGCTGCAACTGAGGGACAAAGAGTCCCTTGAAGGAAAGCCTGGACCTTTTCATGCCACGAAGTTGTCCAATCTGGTATGCTCCCTCTTCTCATTCCGTGTCCTTTTCCTTTTGCTCTCCCTGTATTTTGACTTTGAGTCATCCGTTTCATAGGGAATCACGTGTTACAAGTCCCGTCGCATCTTTCGAGGGGACCAGAGGGCGCAGCCAAAGAAGCCGCCTGAAAGAGCGCAAAATGCCAAAAAAAGAAGAAGAGAGCCGAGAAGGCCCGGAGGAGGCACGAGAAGGAGAAGGAGATCGCCAAAAGAAAAGGGCTTGGTGAAAACCGGAGCGACGCGTGGAGGTGAAGCTCGAGTCGGCGGAGCCCACGGAGATGGGTGGCGACACGAGCACCTCTAAGGATGATGAAGACAGGGATGTCGCCGCGAATTCGATGGAGCATCGTGCGCGTGGGCCACGCCCATCGGGCGGTGGGCGGATACGGAGAGGCATGCGATGTTCTCGCATCAAGGAAGCGCGTCGCAAGCTCGGCCACCGCCGTCGGCGAGAGGCGAAGCGGCACGGCCGCCGCGCCTTTTGAGGCATCGTTATTTTCGCCTCCTTGAAGCGTGGCGAGGCACACCGCCGATCGAAGGAGCGTGCTTGTACCCTCGCATCTTTGGGGGTCCGTCGCGCGCGCGACACAACGGGAGAGATGCCCGGCCGGGCTGTGCTCGGCGGGTGTGCCACGAGCCGGCGGTCGTGGCGACTCAGTGGGCTAATCGGGAGCCGGGCCGGCCGGCTCCTCCCTTAGTCGATGTGAGGGGGCGTGGTCGCGACCCGTGAGCGGTCCTCGCTCGCCTGTGCTCGTGCCGCTTTCGCCTAGTTATGCATCTATGTTCCTTTTTATATCACAGCTTGAGTTTTTTGAGCACGATCGACCTATATTTATTTGATGTCGGCCCGTGGACCTGATGGGTCTAGGCATTGCCCACCTCCGTGTGAGAGGAGGAGGCCCACCTGCGAGTCGCGATGAGCGGTGGGGAAAGCAGATCGATGGCGGCGGTGCGACCTTCCTTCTCCTGGGGTTGCGCCCTCGGCTTGGTCGCGAGTATGTCGGGCGGCAATGACGGTGATGGCTTAGATCCCGTGGCGACAAGTGGAGGTTGGGTCGAGGTGACCATTGTGATCCCTCCCCAACAACCATGGCGAAGAGAGGATGGAGACTGGCTCCCTACATTGCCCAAATGGAGGAACACATGGCTCGCCCTCCCGGGTCGAGCCGGAGGGGTCGAGGAGGAGACATGGCTGTGCCGAGGCGTAACATCCGTCGAGTGGGTCGCGGAGTCAAGATAGTGGAATCCCCTGCTCCGACGAGGTAGGCGCTAGGGTGGAGCCGCCGGCTATCCCACCGTCGCGCAGAGCCGGCGGTGGTCCGGTTGTCGCACGATGTTGCGACAAATGGATCTTCCAATGGTTGGGGGCGACCATGAGCTGGTGTGGCCCTACCCTAGTGACCTGTGGAAGGCTCGCTTGATCCTTTGTGATGAGGAGGAGGTGGTGCTCTAGCACTTCCTCGGAGGAGAGAGGATCTGCCGATGGAGTCCGATCTCGATCCAACCAAGGCGAGACTCAAGGAGGCCTTGGGCGGGTTGAGCTCTGCCCATCAAAGTGGTTTTAGTCGACCTACCGTGTGTCCTAGAGGTAAGCTTTCTGCATTTTAGCGTTTGTCCTTGACTCCTTGGTCTTCCATCGGTTGTCTCAAATGGCTTGCTTCCCGCTTTACATGAGTTAGAGGTGACGCCGATCAGCAAGTCCCGCTTTCCTTCGGGAGGAACATGGTCGGATGGAGCGGGAAGCCGCGATGTCATGGCGGGTCGACGAGCTTGAGCGCCAGCTAGAATCCGCCCGCCACGAGTCCCAAGACCAGGCGGCCGAGGCGACAGGAGCGCTGGCGGCGGAACTGCTCATGGTGGAATGGGCGACTGCTGCCGAGCGGGGACTCGACGCGGTGAAGGTCCACCTGGCGGAGACCGAGGTGGTGCTCCAAAAGTCCTTGGAGACTCTGGAGACAGAGCGGAAGGCCCGGTCGAAGGTTGATCGAGAAGTGCTCGCGCCAGGGGTAGGTGCTTGGGGCGGAGGAGTCGAATGCTCGACTCCTCGAGAAGGTGACCCAGCAGGAGGAAGGACTCTCCATCATTGAGAACACCTGCCTCGGTATGTACCTGTTCCGCCTTTGGTTGATGCCTTGGTTTTTTCTTTCCTTTGCTTCTGAACTTGTCGTCCTTTTTCCAGAACTGGGCGGAAAAATTGGTTCTCTAGAGCGGGAGCTGGAGACAGCCAAGGCGGTGATCGATCGGAGTGCGGAGGCGCTAGTGAAAGGTCCTTGTTTGGTTTTGGTAATTGAGTAACAACCTAGGTGGACTAATTGTGTTTATGTGAGATACACAGGTAATTAATCCATAGGTACATGTGTGTGAGCAACATATGCCATGAAGGTGAAAATGGCTTAGAGATGTTGCAAAGCTCACACATGTGATGATGAAGGAGCTTAAATGCACATGAGACATGACATTGAGTCATGTGATCAAGGTGGAGAAGATCAAGACAAGACTTGGCTTGATGGAGCGGTTGCAAGCGTGAAGGGCAAGTCGAAGGCTTTGGAGTGATGGACCGCGTGGCGGTGAAGCTTGAGCAAGACTTGGCGCCGATGGACGATGGCAACGGTGAAGGGCAAGTGAAGTCAAGATCGATGAACCAATATGATCATGTGATGATATGAAGTGGATCATATCATTGTTGATCGTGTTGGTGCATGTGTTGCATCGACATTGGAGGAGATGGAATGGAATGCGTAAGGCAAAGGTATAACCTAGGGCATTTCATTTCACCGGTCATAGGTGTGTAGAGAAGTTGATGACTGAGTTTAGGATAGATGGCCGTACTATCAAGAGGAGCAAACTTGTTTGCATATCGGGTCATCTAGTGCCACTCGAGTGATCTAACTTTGCATCGTCGCTAGGATCGAGAGGCGTGGCAAGTTGAGTGGCTAACATCCTTTGGGAAATGATTGTGAAAAGCTAACACACATACACATGGTGGTGTACACTTGGTGGTGTTGGCACATTTACAAAAGGAGGTGGTGTTTGCAGGGTTGAGGTGGGTTTGACGCTTTCGGGAAAATGGAATGCCTATTTTCTATTGCGCCGATGCAAATTCTTGTGGTTGGCACATTGGAGCAAGGGTGAAGAAGTTAGAAGTGAAAACGAAGTTGATCGCTGAAGACGCCAAGGCCGGTCAACCGACGGACGCTGGTCTGGAAAGCACCGGACGCTGGCAGGGTGCGTCCGATCAGGCTGACGTACGGTGACGCAGAAGCTGGAGTGTGACTGGACGCTGGGCTGCATCCGATCATGTGCGACCGAACGCGTCCAGTCAAAGAAATACGCCTCGGTACCTTTATCGAACGACCGGACGCTGGGTCCAAAGGTCCGTTAGTTGAAGCCGCCAAGTCCCGTCAAAGTCAAGTGACCGTTGAATCAAGACACGTGGCGTTGTCATGCGGATGACCGGACGCCGAGGTCCAAATCCGGTCCGGCCAGCTCGACCGAGAAAGCGTCCGGCCAGCCCGACTTTTGCCCAAAGAAAGGGTAACGGCTAGTTCAGCCCTTGGGGCTATAAATAGAAGTGGTCCTCGGCCATGGCTGGTGTGGAGCACCTCAAGGGACTTAGTGTCCATGCTTATGAGTGCTTGGGAGCCCTCCATCACACATATACTTGATAGTGATCATTCGATTGTGTGAGTGAGCGATTCTAGTGCGATTGCATCACGAGGTTGCATCGAGTGGCACTAGGTGATCAAGTTGCAAGCCGGTAGTGCTTGTTACTCTTGGAGGTTGCCACCTCCTAGACGGCTTGGTGGTGGTCTCCGCCGAGCCCGCAAGAAGCTTGTGCGGCGCCCCTGAGAAGTGCTTGTGAGGGGTACTTGTGCTCGCCCCACGGAGTCGCGAAGAGCAACTTTAGTAAAGTGTGTCATTGAGCTACCTCTCACTCAAGGGGTAGGTTCTTGCGGTGCCCGACGTGCGGGCTTAGCGGGTGATGCTAATTAGCCACCGAACCACCAAGTGAGCGGTCGGCTGTGAGGACTAGCGTGTTGGCAAACACGTGAACCTCGGGAGAAAAATCATCGTGTCAACCTTGTTCTTCCCATTGGTTTGCATCCCCATTACAAAAGCTTGCAATTACTTTTATATATCTTAAGCTTGTGTAGTTGCTCTTGTAATTAGATAGCTTGTGTAGCTAGCTAATTACCTTCTTGCTTGTGTAGCATAGAAGTAGCTCTCATGGGCTAATTTGGTTTTAGTAACCTTGTTAGTCATATTGCTTAGTTTGTGTAGCTAAGTATTTGCGCTCTCTAATTAGGCATTGGTTGCCTTGTTATTGAGCATTGCTAGTGAGCTTAGTTAGCTTTGTGCTTTTGCTTACTAGCATGTGTAGAAGCTCCTTGTTACTTAAAGTACTAGTGGCATAGGTTTGTGTGACCTTGCTCCTAGAATTGTTTAGGAGAGCTCTAGCTAGCCCGCACCTTAGTTGCTTTATTAGTATCTTTGCAAGGTGCTATAGAACATATATTGAGGGGTGTAGTCTTGGCTAGACCGATAGTTGTATTTCCGCATTTGTTTCGTTAGCCGACGCGATTTTTTTATAAAAGACTTCACCCCCTCTAGTCCGCCATCTCGACCCCTACAAACCTAGCCAAGTCCCACAAAGAGCGACGTGCTCTCTAGGGGAGCTCAACCAAATCAAGAACATCGCCTGTGTGGTCATTTCCGAGGTGTTCGGTTCGGCGCCGAAGCACCAAAGACGCCTGCCGTCTAATCGGGCGGAGGTCCCGAACGGTCAGCGCCATCTCCTCACGGCATGTTCTATGGGACATTGGGGGTGCCGACCTCGGGCATGGCGATGCACCATCCGGACCTAGACTTCACCGCCATCTGCAGAGGGTACGCTGATGGTTGGAGTGCGGATGCCATCCATACGCTCGGGGAGAGCTTGGTGCCATACGCACAGATGGTTGCCTTGCAAGTCTTCGTGCAGTGGGTGATGGAGGCTCACCGCTCGAGCATGGTCAAGGCGCAAGCGCCAAGAAGATGTTATCTAGCCTACGGATGGAGTGGAGACCGGTCGGGAGCGAGTGTCGCCCCGCCTCCCGATCGATCCGAACGCTGCTTCCGCTGTAGGTGAGCAACCCTTATCCTCGTTGACCGAGCCATCAGCCGATGCCGCCGGGCAGCCACAATAGTTTTTAGAGTAGAAGCAGTCAGTATATGTAAAGGATAAGTTCGTGGGGGAGCCCCTGTGTGAATAGTTTTTTGTATTCATGAATACTTTAATTTTGTTTTGTGATAGAATCACTTCGTAAGGGGAAGTTTGTCCCATCCGTTCCTTGTTTTTATCCTAGCATAGCTTTGTTTTTTATCCTTTCTTTTTCGCACCTACCCGCTTTGTTCCGTAGGCTACAACCTTAAGAACCCGGGCGTGGCCTGCGAGGCTCAGCTGCTCGTAACCGTAGGTTGTGGTGGGGTGTGATTGGTCGGGAGTTTAAGACATAAGTTACGTAGGGTAATTAAAGGAACGGACTACCCTTTGTTTGGGTGAAAAGTATTTACTATATGATAGTAAAAAGAGAGGTGGTATCGCACCTCATGGAGCCCCCCCGAAAGCACCCGTGCCGAGGGTGCTCGGGCTAGGGTGCTTGTAGGAGCAAACGTTGAATGAAAGAGAAATGGTAAGACCGAGCTTTAGGGGAAGAAACGACGTAACTGTTCGATGTTCCACGTGTTGGTGAGAACATTGCCGTTGTCGTCCTTCCGTCGGTAGGTGCCCGGTCGGATTACCTCGGTCACCATATAGGGTCCTTCCCATTGTGGAGAGAGTTTATGTTTCTCCTTGGTTGATTGGGTTCTTCGGAGTATGAGATTACCGACCTCGAGGATCCTCCCTCTGATTTTTCTTTCATGGTACCTGCGGAGAGTCTGTTGGTAGTGAGCGGAGCGGATGACGGTTGTCTCGCGAGCCTCCTCTAGTAGGTCGATCGCATCCTGCTGAGCCTCCATGGCTTGGTCTCGGTCAAAGGTCTTCACTCTTGGGGCACCGTGGTCGAGGTCGGAGAGCAACATTGCTTCAGCTCCGTAGGCTAGGAAGAAGGGTGTGAACCCTATGGATCGGTTCAGGGTCATTCTTAGGCTCCAGAGGATCGCTGGGACCTCTGGAACCCATCGCTCGGTGTACTTATTGAGTCGGTCTAAGATGTGTGGCTTGAGTCCTTGGAGGTCCATGCCATTGGCCCGCTCACCTGACCATTAGTACGTGGATGTCTGACCGAGGCCTAGTCGATCCTGATGCCGTATCCATCACATAAGTATAGAAACTTCTTCCCGGTGAAGTTAGTTCCGTGGTCAGTGATGATACAGTTAGGAACACTGAAACGGTAAATGATGTCAAGGAAGAACTTGACCACCTCTTTCGAACAAATGTTGGTGATAGTATTCGCCTCTCTCCACTTGGTATATTTGTCCACCGCTACGAGTAGGTGAGTGAAACCACTCGGGCCCTTTTTGAGGGGTCCTACCATGTCGAGGCCCCAGACCGCGAACGACCTAGTGATGGGGATGGTTTAGAGCTCCTGTGCCGGCAAATGAGTTTGCCAAGCGTAGAACTAGCATCCCTCACACTTGCGGACGACCTCCTCTCAGATCTCACAAAGATAGTGGGCCAAGAAAAACCTTGGCGAAGGCTTTTCTAACCAAATACCTCTGGGGCCACGTGATGTCTATAGATTCTGCATGGACCTCGAGGAGGAGCTGCTTCCCCTTGGTCGGTAGGGACACACTTCATGAGTACTCCCGATAGACTTCGCTTGTAAAGTTCATACCGAATGCGATTTAATGTCTTGGTGCGGCCGAGCGATTCATCGAGCTTCAGTCCTTTCTGGTGGGAGAATCTCCTCGAGGAGGTAGGTGAGTAGCGGTGCTCTTCAGTCGGTTTGATCGAGTGTTACCACGGCGACGTCAACGGGCGACGTTGTCATAGAGGCACCGAGGTTGGAGCCCCCGAGTGCTAGATTGGCATCGGGGTGTGTCTGGATCAGATTTTCTAGGATGCGGGCAGATGGCTCAGGATGGTTGTTGATGAAGACCCCATCTAGAGACGGAACCCACCTGACAGCCAATTTTGCGAGAAAATTGGCGGCATGGTTGTCCTTTCGGGCGACATGATGTAGTTCGATCCCCTAGAATTTGTCTTCGAGCTTGCGCACCTCTTGGTAGTATGCTACCATAAGGGGGCTTTTTTAGGAGGATTCCTTCATGACTTGGTCGACGACCAACTTCGAGTCTCCACGAACGTACAACCACGTAGCGCCGAGCTCGATGGCGATGCGTAGTCCGTTGATGAGGGCCTCGTATTCCGTGGCATTGTTTGAGGCTAAAAAATGGAGGTGGATCGCGTAGCGGAGCCTGCTCCCGTCTGGGGAGATCAGAATCACTCTAGCCCCTGAGCCAGTCACCATTACGGACCCATCGAAGTACATCATCCAGTACTCATGGGTGACGTCTGGGGTCGGGAGCTGGACCTCCGTCCATTCGGCGACAAAGTCCGTGAGAGCTTGAGACTTAATAGCGGTGCGAGGGATATACCTGATGTCGTGGCCCATCAGCGTGAGTGCCCACTTGGAGATTCGTCCCGTGGCGTCGCGGTTACAGATGATGTCTCCCAGCGGGTATGAAGTGATGACCAAGACTTTGTGGTCGGTGAAGTAGTGTAGGAGCTTCCGAGTCACCATTAGCATGGCGTATAGAAGTTTCTGCACCTGGGGTTACCGAACCTTGGCGTCGGTGAGTACCTCCCCGATGAAGTATACAGGTCGTTGGACCTTAAGGTGGTGTCCCGGCTCCTCCCTTTTGATGACTAGGGCGACACTCACCACGTGGTTGCTTGCCGCGACATAGACGAAGGGGTTCTCCCCGTTCGGGAGCGACGAGGATTGGGGCCGACGTTAGTGACGCTTTGAGGCTCTCCAAAGCCTTCTGTGCTTCCTCAGTCTAGACGAACGCGTCCGTTTTTTGAGAAGCTTGTAGAGAGGCATCCCCCGCCGCTTAGCCGGAGATGAACATTTCTGTGGTAGCCAAACACCAAAGGAGCCTTTGTACGCCTTGATGTTGCGATGATAGGGCCCATGTTGGAGATGGCCGTGATTATTTTAGGATTGGCCTCGATGCCGTGTTCGGACACGATGTATCCAAGCAGCTTCCCCTTTGGAGCCCCGAAAACACATTTTTTGGGATTCAATTTGATGTTGAACCTTCGGAGGTTCATGACGTGCTATGCCAAGTTCGCGATCAAAGTTGCAAGCTTGAGCCGCTTTTGACCACTATGTCATCAACATAGACGACGATTGTTGGTTTTGGCCGCTTGACTTGGTCAGCCGGTCGAGCGGGTTGATTTGGTTGGTGAAGCATTGTTGCATGCACTATTGATAGGTGGCGCCAAAGATTCTTTAGACCAAAAGACATGGTTATGTAACAAGACGAACCATACGGGGTGATGAATGAAGTTGCGAAATGATCGGACTCTTTCACCGCGATCCGGTGGTAGCCTGAGTAGGCATCCGTAAAGGAGATGATTTCACATCCGTGAGGTGGAGTCGACTTATCCGGTCTATGCGCGCGCAAAAGGAAAATGGTCCTTTGGACATGCCTTGTTGAGGCCAAGATAATCAACGCACATTCTCCATTTTCCAGTCTTCTTTTAACAAGAACAGGATTGGCAAGCCGGTCAGAGTGGTAAACCTCCTTGATGAATCCAAATGCACCAGAGTTTGGTGACCTCTCGCCTATGGCCTCGCCTCTTCGTCGCCAAAGCGACGCAGCTCATTGCTTACGGGCTTTGAGCCTGTGACGACGATAATGCGTGCTCAACCGACCTCTCGTGGTATGCCCGGCATGTTAGAAGGTTTCCATGCGAAGACATCACAATTAGCGATAGAAAGTTGGCGAGCTCGCATTCCTATTTGGCCGAGAGTCGGGCCCCGATCCACACCGCCTTGGTTGGGTCGGTGGGATCGATCCCCACCGCTTTAGTTTCATTGAGTGGGTGGAAGGCAGTCGAGGAGGTTGGCTTGTTGTAGTCCGAGACTGCTGGAGTCGAGGATTCTCCGAGCTGAGGGAGCTCGGATGAGTTGATGATGACAGCGGGCGAGCTCGTAATGCTCATGTAGCACATGTAGGCATGCGAAAAGGTGCTACCCACAGTGATGATGCAATTCGGTCCTAGCATCTTCAACTTGAGGTAGGTGTAGTTGGGGACCGCCATGACCTTGGCGTAGCATGGCCGCCCCAAGATGGCGTGGTAGGACCCTAGGAAGTCTACCTCCTCGAAGGTGAGGACCTCCGAGCGGAAGTTGGCTCGGTCGCCAAACGTGACGGGCAGGTCGATCTGCCCGAATGGGTATGCCTGTGTCCCTAGGATCACGCCGTGGAAGGGAGAGCTCACTGGGCGGAGCTTTGACCGAGGGACGCGCATGGCGTCGATGGTGTCGACATAGAGAATGTTGAGGTCGCTGCCTCCGTCCATCAGCACCTTGGTGAGGCGCTTCTTGCGGACAATGGGGTAGACAACGAGCGGGTAGCGACCTAGTCTAGCGACGTGGGAAGGATGGTCCCTCTAATAAAAAGTGATCGGAGATTCTGACCAGCTAAGGAAAGAGGGGACGGCCGTTTTGGCGACACATGCCTCTCTGCAGCGCACTATGTGCCGGCGCTTGGAGTAGATGGCATCGGATCCCCCAAAGATCATGAGGCATTCCTCGGGATTAGGAAAGCCGCCCCATCCTTGCCCACCATGCCTCCTTTCTTGTCACGCCTCCTTGCTCTTTCCTTCTTTTGGTCCGCTTACCGCCGCAGAAAACGCTTGAGGAGTTCGTAGTCCTTGTAGAGGTGCTTGATGGGGTAGGCATGGTTGGTGCATGGGCTCTCCATGAGCTTGTCAAGTGGTCGGGCTGGCCTTGTTGGGGTCAAGCACCCGCATCGATCACCATGACCAAAGCGGAGTTACGGTCGGCGCCGATCCTTGTTCTTTTTGCCCCTTTGGCGTGGAGGGGCCCTTGTCTTGGTTCTCGTGCTTGGCCTTGCCCTTGTCCCGCCTCCACTAAAGACCGCTTCCAACCGCCTCCTCTAGAGGCGTGGTTCGTAGGCGGCGTCGAAAGCAGTGTCAAGGGTGGTCTGGGGCTTCAGACAAATGAGCTTGTGGATCAAGGACCCACAAAGTTGTCGCAAAGAGGACGCTACCGATGGCGCCCATGTCAACGACATCGTCAGAAGGGAGTTGCATCGCTTTTGAGAACCCACGGATGTAACCCCGCAGGGACTCATTGGGCTCCTACCGTAGCTCTTGAGGTCCTAAGAATTTCCAGACGACAGACGACGCCCTCTAGAAATTCTCGATGAAGATCCTCTTGAGATCCGCCACCGTGGGATGCCGTCAGCAGAGGAATTCGAGCCATGCTCAAACATGCTCCCCCACGTAGATGGGGAGGTATTGAATGATGAAATGGTCATCATCCACTCCTTCGGCTTGGTAGGCGAGCCAGAAGTGTTCGAGCCATATACCGAGATTCGTTTTCCCGGTGTATTTGGCGATGTTGGTAGGCGATCGGAAGCGCTGTGGGAACAACACTTTCTGGATGCGATGGCCAAAGGCCTGTGGTCTCGGGCCGCCCAGTTAGGACTCCGCCGTTCGTCGACGACCATGCTCAAGACGCTTTCGCCGCCTCCCTCGATGGTCCGGACCGGGGCTCGTGCCGCTGCTCTCACCGCCTTCATGATGGACGCCATCATCACGCCGGGCTTGACGCCGATTGTTGATGACGCCGTGAGCGCCTCGGCCGCCCGAGCCGCTCATGCATAGGTGGTCGGTGTGGAGCAGCACCGAGTCATGCCGCAGTGCAACAAGCGCCTCTCTGCTCCATGTCCGTGGGACCGTGAGCGGTGAGCGGATGGAGCGGTTTGACCGCTGCGCCTATTCCCCGCTGGGGGGAGAGAGGCCGTGAGCGGTGTCGCGACGCGAGCTCTCCGCCTGCTGAACGGGTCGCCGAGTTTCGGAAGGTCACAGGCTAGCATCGCCGCAGCGCGATGTTCTTGCCACCGAGCGAATCGAGGGGATCGCTTCTCCGCCCTGATGTTGCGCCGACTGGCGGGTGTGACCCCTCGCCGCCGCTCATTGGAGACAAGGCGGTGGCGCAGCTGGCGTTGCGGCTTGCGCCGCCGCCAAATAGCAGTGGTGGCTGCTCTCGCGCCTTTTGTCGTAGCTCCTCGCCAGGCTCCTCGCAGATTCGCGAGGGCCTCTCGCATGAGGGTCCGGCGGGGTGAGAGTCTGTAGGGACTCGCTACCACCAAAGGCTGTCCCGAGCGTCCCGCCATAACGCACTCCCGGGATGTAGGGTGGCTAGGTGCCACGATGTCGCCGATGCTAGAGCTGCTGCTTTCAACCTCAAGTTATCCACGAGGTCGTGGAAGGAGGCGGGATTGTAGCCCACCATCCCCACGAATTCGGATGTGGGAGGGGGTGGCGTTAGCATCTTTCGGAGCCCCCGCGCGTACGCGTCCACGGGGGACGCGAGGCCATAGGGAAACCGATCGCCCGGCGGTTGCGGTGAGGACAACAGGGTTCCTTCGGAGAGTCGGCGGAAGATATTAAATAGCGAGTAAAGAACAATATGTATGTTACTCATAGTGGGGTTTGAGCCCAGCATGGGATTGGAGCGAAGCGCAGGTGTCTCGTCGTTGTGGTCGCCGGGTGGCCCAGAGCCGACGGAGGGCGCTCCTCCTCCGATGGAGTGCCTGCTCGCGAAGGCGAAGCATGCCGAGCTGGTCGGCGACAAAGTCCAGGCTTCCGAAGAGGAAGGTCTGGGACACTCAAGATGAGGAACCCACATCCCAATAGACGGAGCATGGGAAACTCCAATGAGCCGGGCGAATCGTGACGCTTGAGCCCGCTATGACGAAGATGGCGTAAAGGTGGGCCATCCGATGACCAAAAGCGTGAACGCACGGGCGCCTTCCCCACTGGATGCGCCTAACCGCCGTGAAAAGTGACCAACAAGTAAATATTTGTCATTTTGCCATACGTTTTGATCGGATGTGGCCTAGCACTCAACAACACAGGGTTTATACTGGTTCAGGCAACGTGCCCTATGTCTAGTTTGAAGTCGGTCGGTGACTTTATTCCTGAGCCCAGGTGCTCGAAGTTTGCTGTGGGGTTACAAACGAGTTGGAATGAGAAGGGTGTGTTAGAGGTCCAGTCGGGCTCTGGACCGAAGGGCCAAGAGTGACGGGAGCTCCTACGTGCGATAAGTTTTGGAATGTATGCTCTGTGTAGCTTTAGAATTTTAGAGCCATGGAGCTGTTCGAGTGCTTAGAATGTCTAAAGCTAGGTAGAGAAAGAGAGTCGGAATCATCGTCCTTTGTTGGGAGAGAGCACATCCCCTTTTATAGGTGAAGAGAATGGTCTCACAAGTTTAGAGAGAGAGAAAGAGAGTGTTTCCTAGTCTTGTTGCCCACGCCGTCGGGTATAAGACGGTTTTGTCTGTGTCCACAATACTATTGATGCCCATATGCATGTGGCAGGCTCCATCGTGTTCTTCTGGTATGGCAAATGTCGGCGTCTACCATACTGTAGGACAAATGTCAGCGCCTACAACACTGTTTGTGTTCTGACATGTCAGAAAGGCTACAAAGTACCCTTCTGGGATGACCTGATAGTACTGTCCTATAGGTGTGCAGGGTACGGTCATTGGTATTGCGGTTGACTTGAGCGCCTTACCTTATCTGCTCCGCCTGATTTCTTAGGTCCTCACCGAGCGGGTGTCCCCGCCGTCGTTTCCGATCGCCTCCCCGACCGCCGCTGCTCGGAGAAGAGCCGTAAGTAGAGGTTCGGTGTATTCCTGGTCGGAGAAGCGGGTCGGAGTCGGAAGCGAGCGACGTCCCCTCCTTGGCTAGGCCTTCCGGTCAGAAAAGCGGGTCGGAGTCGGAAGCGAGCGTCGTCCCCCCTTGGTCAGGCCTTCCGGTCTGAAAAGCGGGTCGGAGTCGGAAGCGAGCGTCGTCCCCTCCTTGGCTGTGCCTTTCGCCGAGATCGGATCGCTTTTTCCGACTGTCGTTAGGTATCCGGCTGGCCCAGAATTGCGCTGCTGCTTGTAATGCCGCCTCACTGGCCTAAGTTTTTGCTAGGAAGCAGTGCTCATTAGGGACCCCGAGTTTATGAACCCGACACTGACATTTTTAGCTATCAACATATACTCAAATTCAGGAGTTCTTAGTAATGTTAAGTGTAAACAAGGCAAATTATTCAGATCCTTGTAGTATGATCGTGGAGGGCTGGAAATGTATAACCAAATTACTTGATATGTTTTCATCATCATTTAATCCAAATTCGCATCTGGATCCAAAATAAAAATGGATGTGATTGGAAAATATTATTCGTTAAAAATATATTTATTAATGTAAAATTATGTTTATATTTTATCGGTACTTATTTACATGTTCATCGTAAGTTTTTAATTATTGAAATACTTATATTCATAAAAAACGTTATTTCCAATGAGCTATCTTTGTCCACATGTGTTATATATACTGACACATTGATACCTACTTGTATAATAATTTTGTACTTCCAAAACGGATAAATGCTATGAACTAAGTTGAGATATCTGATTTGTATCCGTATCTAACCAAAAATATGGATCTCTGTTTAAGATCATTCGAATTCCATCCGTATTCATGCCAGTTCGACCCTACTGTGGAGGTGAGAGTTGATTTTTCTGATACTGCGATCAGTGGATTGTTTTTATTATTTACAGTTCCAAGATTAATTTGTATTTAAAGTGTCTCTTTGAAATTTAAAATTAGAAATACAATAATGGAATGGCACGTAATATCGAATATACACTATGTCTAGACAAAAATACTGTTACAGATCAAAATCCTCCAAACTTCATAGAATCCAAAATGGTATTTATAAATTTGAAATGGAGGGTACTGATTCAAATATGGAGACAACAAGTTATACATCTTGGAGTAAATTGCATGGCCGGTTATTAAAGTATTGGGCATGTTTTATCTAAGTCCTCAAACTATGAAATCGCACGTTTGACTCCTCAATGTATCTAAGTGATTTCATCCCGGTCCAAAATAAACACGAGGAAGGTTAGAAGGTGACGTGGTCGTCCACGTGGTTAGCCACGTACTCGTGGGCTCGAGGCGCGCTCGCCCAGCAGGCCATGGCCGCCGCCGGCAGCTACAGCCTCGCCACCACCAAGACGGGCGCGACGCACGCCCGCGATCGCACACCTCCTCACCCCGTGGCCACCTCTCCT
This sequence comes from Miscanthus lutarioriparius, assembly GCA_904845875.1. Classification (NCBI taxonomy): domain Eukaryota; kingdom Viridiplantae; phylum Streptophyta; class Magnoliopsida; order Poales; family Poaceae; genus Miscanthus; species Miscanthus lutarioriparius. Next base: position 84,939,356 of record CAJGYO010000007.1, on the reverse strand, counting down.
CCTGGGCTGTTCCTCCGACGGATGCCGCCCCACCCGCCCCGGCGCCTTCACGCACGCGAAGCGCTGCCCCAGCCTCTGCACAGCACGCTGCGCCGCATGATCCTCCGCGCCTGCGGCCGCCCCGCCTCACAATGCTAGTGGTCGAGCGAGGGAGGCTTGGTGGCGTGGAATGCGGCGCGAGGGAGCTCGCTTCGCCATGGCGGACCGCAGCGGGCGAGATTCCAAAATTCGTCATTCGTCGTGGATGGTTTGCAACGGGTCACTTCAGGGCTACACGATAACCGGGCGCACCTATGTGTGCGAGGAATTGGAGCGGAGGCCTCGAAAGTTGCGCGAATTTGGAAACGGGAGGTGGCAGTGTTTACGGAGTCCATGGCGGACGGCGCCACGAAGTTTCTAGTTTCGGCCAAGGCCGCCAAGCTAAGAGAGCGTGCCGCGGGTTCAGATATGGGCAGCGCCGTTGGCCAATAGCCATCGCAGAGCGAATTTAACGGAGCAAAATATGCCTCGGCGGCGCGCCATGTGACGCCTCATCGGCTCGGCCTGGCGCAGCACACAAGATGGCGGCAGCGGCTTTTTGCAGCGGTGTTGGGGCCAGCGTGCGAGGGGATCGAGCGCGATGTGGGCCGGGGTCGCCGCGGCCAGCGGCGAGGCTATCATTGCCGACGGTGGCCATGGCCGGCTGGGCGAGCAGGCCTTGATCCCACGAGTACGTGGCTGACCACATGGACAACAACGTCGGCTTCTAACCCGCCAATGGCCCCGTTCGGCTTACCTAGAAACCGACTTCTTCGGCTTGTTTTTTTAGCCGGAACAATGTTTTTCTCTCACAATAATTCAGCCATAAACAGTGTTTTTCAGCCAGTTTCAGCCAAGATTCTGCTAGCCGAATGTGGCCATTAAGGAGCCAAACGTGCGATTTCGTACTTTGGGGACCCAAATAAAACTCGGTCAATACTTTAAGGACCGGCCGTGTAATTTACTCTACATCTTGCAAGGAGTTGAAGTCTTGCTTGGTCCCTTGCATGCATCACCTCCCTCGGCAAAGATGCCTATTTACTATTTAGTAGCAAGCATGAAACTCGGTTTGTCCAATGATCTTGCCCAGTAGCTAGGGAAGGATAACCTTGCCCACGCGGGAGATACGAGCAAGGCCGCACGGCATGGCAACCACTCTCTCGGTATGATCTCACAACGGCGGACCTCATGGCTAACTCAAAATGGTCGTGAAGGACTAGAAAACACAGCTTAGACGGTAGTGAATGGTAGTCGATAAAAATTCCTTTCTAAGGAATAGCTTGACGTATATGCCAAATCCAATCAAACACTTTTGTCTTCTAACTCATGCCAAGATCACGTAGTAACAACGTATCTGCTGACCCTTGAAACGAAGCTAGGTGCGGAAGCCAAAGAAGCAAAGAATGGGGGAAAACGCTAAAACATAGTGAAAACTAGATCCCTTGGTATGCATGCCGGATGACCATATTTTCATAGTGCAGACGGGCAGACAGCTCCCACGGTTTTCACAGATTTCAGCTATAGAGAGTTTTGGAGAAAAGGCAAAATGCATTCAAACAAACCCAAAAAATATGTAATTTGAACTAGAGATTCACAACAAGAAGTTGAATAAAGCCGCAGAACATCTCCCCGAAATCACAAGTTGCAAATACTAGGTCCACAGGTGAAATAGGATCACCTTGTTTTCGCATATCACAGGAAACTTTTTTTTTGACGAAACTGATCACAGGAAACTTTCCTCCAAAAATGTAAAAATATTTTAAATTGCATATTTATAACACGAAATATGTATACTATAAAAATATATTTTTTATGATGAATCTAGCTAGTGACACATATTTAATATATAAATATTGTTATGCCTTTTTTATGAAATTAACTAAACTCAAATGGTTTGACTCGGTACCGTGCTAGCCCTTCCTTACCACAGGGTTTTAGCCATCTACGAGATTTATCAATCCGATAGACCTACGGCAAAGTGTACCTGTCTGCATAGATCTTAGGAGTACTAATACTTTCCCACACACAGGACACACCATAGATACATACGGAGTAGCGCTGTATGTGAGATTCGATGAGAATTGAGATGGATCTGGATGTCGAGTTGTCGTCTTCTCGACACGTCCGTCCGTCCTCCTCTGCCCTTTGCAGACACGGGACGAATCAGCAGCAACCCTACAAGGCAAGTACGTACAGAGGCGGATGTGGAAAGACCCACCCAACTGCCGCCCGGGTTTCCTTTCGCCAAGACCAGCAGGCAGCGGCAGCAGCCCAGGGAAGGGAGCGAACCATGCTTGCAGTTGCAGCGCGTGCTCGCCGTTCTGGCGGTCGCCCGACCGCCGTGTGCGCCGCACGCAGGAGCCCCTGCCTCCAACCGTAACTAATTCGTTCCCCCTCTCGATCTGCCGCGGCGCACGGCGTAGTTGACCATATCCGGCACGCGGCACACCTCGACCGCCCCGGCAATTTACCAGTGAGTGAACCTGGGTGGAATCGCGCGTCGAGACAACTGAGCCGAGTGCGTTGCCGCCACGGCGCTGACTGCCCGGCGGAGTGTGGAGGCACCACCGATGCGGTCGCGCCTCGCCTTCGTGGTCAAATTCCTCACATCGATCTTCAGCTATCATACCCTTGTTTGTTCCACCCTAATTTCTAAAAAGTTGCTACAGTACCTGTCACATCGAATGTTTGCGGTCCGTGCATAGAGCATTAAATATAGATGAAAAGAAAAACTAATTACACAGTTTGGTGGGAAAATTGCGAGACGAACGTTTTGAGCCTAATTAGTCCATGTTTAAACACTATTTGTCAAATAAAAACAAACATGCTACAGTAGCCTCAAAATCCAAATTCCTGAAAGTAAACCAGGGCTAAATCATGTGCCAAGAGACATGTGCCAAAAGAGGCTGGGATCCACACTAGATACCCCATTGAGTTTCGTTGCAAGAGAAGTTCGTTCCTACCACGGCAATCTTCCCCAGACCAGACGATACTCGAGTGAGTGGATCTAAATAAATACGGAGTGTACTACGTATAGGATGGTCTATGGATATAGGATCATCAGTACCGCAGTGTCGGATCGTGCATGCAGCATGCATCATGCATCTATCTATCACAGGCCGCAGCTGGGCCAAAGTACGAACGAGCAAGCGACAGCCAAAGCTGCATCGTAGCTCATCGAATCGAGTGTCCCTGTCCGGCCAATCACCAGAGACGGTTGGAGCCATCATGGCACCCGCCCTGGCCTGCGAAAGGACACGCAAATATTATTCTGGCTCGGTGCCCGGGACCGACCGCCCGCTCGGCTCTACAGCGCCTCGGAAACCGGAAGGTTTAGTTCCGTATCGTAGGATTTCGTTTATATTTATAATAATTGTCTAATCGTTGATTAATTAGGCTCAAAATATTTATCTCGTAAAGTACAATCAAATTGTGTAATTAGTTTTTGATTTTATCAATATTTAGTATTCCATACATGTACTGTAAATTTGATGTGACGGGTAATCTTCTTTTTACATAGTGTCAAATTCAGAGAACTGGGAGAACTAAACATGCCCCGAGGTGATCGATGCGCGCGCGCGATCGGGGCTGACAGAACGGCACGTTCCACTGGAAAAAGGCGCAGCCCACGGCTAAACAAGTATTGCGCCCGTGCCTGCGTGCTGTACAGCGAAGGACGCACGCACGCTGGCCTGCGCCTCTGCGGCACGGGCCTGCAGCGAGGCCGTGTCTTCCTGATCGCCAACGCCCGAACAGCCCTGCAGTCTGCAGAGCTGGGCCTGCACGAGGTGCAAAAGCCGGACGCTGGCAGTAGCTCACGCTCACAACAAGCTGACGGAGGCGCGAGGTGGGGCTACGTGAATCACATTACTAGTACATTACCAAAAAAAAAAAAATAGTGCTCAGCAACGTTGACTGCACTGCAGTGGCAATTGCAGGTGAAACTAGAGAAAGAGACGAAAAGAAAAAAAAATAAAAAGACGGGCCCTGCGACAGCGAGCGACATGCCGATGATCTGCCGATGGCGAGCAGATGAGATGATTCAGAGTTCCAATGAGTTGACCTCGACTTATTTTCCCACCAGAAATGGCATCTGGAATCTTGGACGGAAGAGCATGCAGAGATCAACAGCATGTTCGTTTGGTTGTGGCTTATTGTAAATGATTGTAAATTTTTAGTCGGAACAGTATTTTTCTCTCACACAAACCAGCCAACAGTATTTCTTCACGAATCAGCAATGAAACGAACCAGCCAACCGAACAGGTTGCAACTCAGTGTTCATTTCAAAACTCTCAGAGGTGGAGTATACTCGTACTCGTACTCATTGTTCATTTCAAAACTTTCAAAACCTGTTCGCTTCGTAGAAAAGCCAAGTTGAAAAATACTATTTGCTGATTTGTTGTAAGAGAAAAATATTATACCATGGCTGATAAGGCAGGCTGATAAGTTCAAGCGAACATGTCTTAAGAGCATCTCCGAGAGACAATTTTTATGGCGTGGCTAGCCAAATGAAGATATGGAGCCTGTTCGACTGGAGGAAAACGATCGATACGATCGTAAATTTCAAATGAACAATATTTTTCTCTCACAAACCAAATAATAGTACTTCTTCACGAACCAAAGAACGATATGAACCACCAACCAACCGAATGACCGATGAAGTGTGGAGTTTAGAATGTCTCTTGAGATGCTCTAATAATAATATAGAATACGTAATTAATCCTTGGTCATAAGCTTCATACAATGAGCAGCGCCGATGGACACATTGGCTCCTCTCCTCTATGCCATGCACCGATTTCCTAGACAAGCAAAGATGCTGATGGCCGCAGTGAGTGGAGTGGAGTTACTATGCAAGTCAAAACAAGCAAGCACGCATGGCGTGGAGATGGCACGAACGCAGCAGCAGCTGGACTACATGGAGATGCGATGTAATGCAAAGCAAAGGTGCACCGATCCGACCCGAGAGAGCCGAAATGGACTGATGAGTGTTGAGTGACTTGACCACCCACAGCCGAAGCAAATAGGGCAGCCTAGCTATGTTTGTCTACATTGATAGGATTAGACAAAGTTGACAGACAGAAGCGAAGTCAGTCGCATTGATTGACGGATTTTGCGGCGGCAGACACGGCAGACGTCACGATATGGTATCAGACATACACCACCCTCGGCGCCAAAATCTACTGGCGTCGAGCTCAACCCAGATCTATGGCACCGAGATGCTCGCTAAGTCACCGCCACGCCTGCTGTCAGCGTTTTAAGACCTCGGCGCTAGCAACGATGGCGCCGAAAGGTCTTCGAAGCTTCGGCGCCAAACGAACGATGTCGCCGAGCTAAAGGTCCAGATTTTGAAATGTTACCTCCTGGAGCATATTTGTGAAATTTTTTCAAAAAAAGGTAAAAAATAAAAAAATTCGGTTCCCCTCCTCCTCCTGATATGGGCCAGGCCAGGCATGCAAAGTATGCAAAGTGGGCTTTGCTTGCACGAGCTGAGAGGCTGGGCCCAACGCGTGCTCCGGAAAAAGCCTGCAGGTCAACGAAAGACAGGATCCCCCATCATTGCGAGCAGATTGCACAATGATGCTACCTACTCTACCCAGAAGGGAGGGGCACGGGCTTAAAACTAGGCCAGTAGGCCTGTCCCCATCCTGGGCTTACTAGGCCAGTAGGCCGTCCCCATCTCCGTCCCCGTATCGATATGGGCCACACAGGCACACCGGAAAGGAAACTTGAGGGCAGCCTATCCTACTAAGCTGGGCCCAGACATCATTGTTAGGCTGAACAGGCATTTCGTCGGCCTAAGCCCAGTCCTTCCTGGCAAGTATAAAGGCCGTTATGAGCCCACCAGATTTGACTGAACACACATTCATATTAATAACTAGGAAAAGGAGCCCATTTGACCCCTCAACTTTTGTGGTTCCCTTCTCATTATAACACCGATTTTTTTTTGCGCCCCGAGCGATTTTGATGACGATTTTGGATGACGTAGTGCCACGTCAACCATGCTACATGGCGCCACGCTAGCTAAGAAGAGGTAAATCGGATTCATGGGTAAATCAAACTATATTTTTTCAAAAATCTGTCCAAACATTTTTTAAATTGTGGATTCAAATATTATAAAATCGTGTCAAAAAATGATTTATCTAAAAAATGAAACAAGTTTCGTATTTTAAAAGGGGACACTGTTGTCTATCTTATCGTGTCTAAATTAGAATTAATTAAATCTTATATAGGCTCATTTTGGTGCTTATATATTTTTTCGAACCGGGGGCGTTACCCCATTTCCATTAAAAGCTTAACTGAAATACAACGTTTTCAGAAAGATCGACAGAACATAGAGAGTTTGCAGAAAGTTTAGAAGCTACCCTCCTTACTAAACTACCTAGCACTGATCCTTCAGGCTCCAAATATCATGTTTTAGATGACACAGAAAACAGAACATCCAGAAGTATCAAGCAAGCCACAAAAGACTTCTCAGCAGTTATAGACAAAAGTAGTTATCTGTCACAGCAACCAGAGAACTTCCCAAGCTTCAGATACGCCTTTCTTCATCAGCTTCTTTTTAGCTTGCATTGTTGTTGTTGTTGTTGTCCTCTAGCCGATTGGTCCCCTCGGTCTTCTTCTTCTTGCTCACCAGCTTCGCCGCAATCTTCAGCATAGTGTTAATACCCTCGACCAATTCCTCCTTGTCAACTCCCATATAGAGACCTGCCCAATAACCCATGAGCATACAAGCATAGCAAACAATAGTAGCAGGGTCTTGGATATATTTCCCTTCAAAACAAGCTTTGTTGCGGCTTTTCCAAAATAGCCCAACAAATAGCAGCAATGCCAAATGTGTGAATTTTTTTGACATTTGGTAGCCATGTCTCACACCAGGCCCAACATTGTTCCACAGTTAGGAATATTAACAGCACCCAAACTCTTAGCAATAATAGCCCACACAGCCTTTGCAATACTACATTGAAAGAACAGATGATTGGCAGTTTCAGGTTGTGTACAAAAATAACAAGAAGGATCACCAGGCCAATTTCTTTTAATCATATTATCTTTTGTCAAAACAGCATTATTCAAAAGCATCCAGAGAAAAATCTTTATTTTGGCAGGGATTTTCCCTTTCCAAATTTTCTTATGCTAAATCCCAGAATCATGTGCAGTTAAAGCATTATAGACAGATTTGACAGAAAAATGACCATTACTTCCAAACTTCCATAAAATCCAATCTTCACCCTCACACAACTGTATTTTTGAAACATCATGGAGAACTTTGTCCCAGTTCAGTTTCCAGTCACTAATCAGCCATCTAGAAAAGGTTACTAATCGAGGACCAGCTTTGAATTGGGATACAGATATATCTTTGAGTTCACACATGTTAAACAGATCAAGGTATATCATATACAAGGGTTGGTCATATAACCATGTATCCTTCCAAAAAAGAGTTTTTTTGACCATTTTTTACTTTGTTTCTCCTACCCTGAATGTATATCTTTCTAACCTTCAATAGATCAGACCAGATGCGAGAGTCAGTCTGCCTGTGCTTCGCAGTACAGATTGATTCTTTTTTGATGTATTTGAAATGAATAATATCTTGCCAGAATCCTTTTTCATTATCAAGTTTCCACCACCACTTAGTCAAAAGACTAATATTCATCAGCCTAATATCTTTGATACCAAGACCCCCTTTCTTCTTGCTCTTACAGATCTTAGTCCATCTAATCAAGTGGTATTTTCTCCTAGTTCCCCCTCCTTGCCAGAAGAAGGTCCTCCTAATCTTATCAAGTTTGTAAACAATTGTTTTAGGAAGCAAGTAAATTGACATTTGATAGATTGGGGCATTGTTAAGACTGGAACTTAGGAGGGTAGTCCTGCCAGCTATGGACATTGTCCCCCCTTCCATACATCCAATCTCTTATTACTCTTTTCTAACAAAGGCATCCAATCAGAAATGTGTAGCCTGCTGGGGCTGACAGGTACACCTAGGTACTTGATTGGGAATGTACCCATTTGACAGTTAAAGATTTCAGCATAAACATTAGCCCAGGATTCCTCATCATTAATGTTAAGAACTTCACTTTTATAGAAATTAATCTTCAACCCAGCCATGAGTTCATACATGTAAAGCAGTAACTTTAAGTTTCTTGCCCCTTCAATGCTATGCTTTAGACATATAATGGTGTCATTTGCATATTATAGTACTGCCACTCCCTTATCTATGATGTGGTCAATCAAGCCATGAAATAGATTATTTGCTTGTGCTTTCATAATCATTCTTGAGAGGCCATCAGCAACAAAATTAAACAAAATAGGGGATAGTGGGCCCCCTTTCCTCACACCTTTGTAACTTCTAATGTATGGGCCAATGAGATCATAGAGTTTAACACTGACAGTTCACCCTGAGATCACTTGCTTTATCCACATGCACCATTTGGCACACAATCCTCTAGCAGCAAGACACTCAAACAAAAAACTCCATTTGACCTTGTCATAAGCCTTTTCAAAATCAAGTTTCAGCACAATTCCAATTTGTTTTCTTCTTTTAGTCTCATGCAAGATTTCATGTGATACCATTATCCCATTCATAATATTTCTACCTTTCATGAACGCAGATCTGAGTAGGATGAATCAATTTATCAACAACTTTTTCAAACCTCGAGTCGGGTTTTGGTTATCAATTTATACAGCACAGCTAAGCGAATGATGGGCCTAAATCATTGTATTTTTGAAGCATCGATACTGTTAGAATAATCTATCGCTTTCCTTGTGTGAACACACAGATGGGGAGGCGGCGCCAAAAGGCCCCCTGTTATGATATGAGTAGCTGCAGTGCAGCGCCGCATGGCTCACCCGCAGAAGATGTGCTAGCCACATACAGAGGCCGGCGCAGAGTCACCCTCTATCAGTGTTATCTAGTCACCATTCAAAGTGAGGGCATTTGTACTAGGACTAGATGGATAGAGTTGTATAAATAGACTACCACGGCAACTCAGTAAAGAGAGTTCAGATTTGCCATCTCCCATATAGGGCATCGGCCAACGCTGGTGTCTTGTATTGTGTGTGTATGCTCTGTTCTCCCTCTTCTCCAACCTCTAGCTATAGTGTGTGGGGATGGACAACGCTTGTTCGTGGTCGGCACGGCTAGTGGGTGCTCGGCAACACTAGCGGGTGGTTCACTCACCTGAGCCGGTGATCCTGTGGGCCAACAAGTGGTATCAGAGCCGTACAAGCGCCATCGCCAGACTAACCGCTGGCGATGACGGGCGGTTTAGAGATGGGCGACAGCAGTGGCACTGCTGTGGCTGCCCAGCCACGACCGGAGGTCGTTGTTCGCACGGTGCGGGAGGTCAGCGGCACCAGTTGGTCGACGCTGACTCGCACCAACTATGGAGAGTGGTCGGTGACCATGAAGGTCAAGCTCAGAGCCCAGCGGCTCTGGAATGCTGTTGACAAGGGCACCAACAATGAAGAAGATGACATGCCAGCGTTGGAGGCTATCCTCGCTGCTGTACCGGCGGAGTACAGGGAGCCGTTGGGGGCGAAGAGCTCGGCTAAGGAGGCATGTGAGGCTATTGCGGGCGTCTTGCTGCGTCGATTCGACCAGCAAAGAAGGCGACACGCCCGGCTTACCAAGCAGGAGTACGCCAACCTCAAGTTCAAGGATGGTGAAATGGTGGAGGACTTCTCCCTCCGCCTGCAGACGCTCATCAGCAAGCTGAAGAGCCATGGCGTCACCATTGATGAAGAGGAGGCGGTCTCCAAGTACCTCCACTCCATGCCGGCAAAGTACATCCAGATCGCTCTCTCCATAGAGACGATGCTGGACTTGTCCACCCTCACCATTGAGGATGTGACAGGCCGTCTACGGGCGGTGGACGAGCGCCTAGAGCAGGCGACAGCAACGAAGGACAATGGGAAACTCCTGCTGATGGAAGAGGAGTGGGCTGCTCGGAGGAACTCCGGGAAGGCAGCCTCCTCCAGCCACGGTGGTGATGGCAACCGCCGCGGCAAGGCTTCTTCGGAGAAGAAGAAGCAGGTCGACCCCAACGCCTGTCGGCACTGCGGGAAGATGGGCCATTGGGCACGGGAGTGCCCAAAATTCAAGCAGGAGAAGAAGGCTGAGGCTCATCTGACGCAAGCTGATGATGAGGATGAGGCCACTATCTTGATGGCGACGTTCTATGCACTGCACGACATCGAGGCCGAGGAGAGGGAAGAGGCGACGACCGTGGAAGGACCTGGGAAGTCCCTGAAGACTGTCAACCTCGACGAACCACGCGCCCAAGTCCACCTCAGACGTGTGGGCGCCGACCAGGAGCATCGGTGGTATCTGGAGTCTGGTGCCAGCAATCACATGATGGGCTCCAAGGCATCCTTCTCCGAGCTCGACGACGATGTTACCGGTATGGTGAAGTTTGGTGATGGCTTAAGGGTGGCAATCCAAGGGCACGACACCATCATCTTCAAGTGCCAGAACGGGGAGCACCGCGCGCTAACGGATGTATATTACATCCCACAACTGCGTTCCAGCATCATCAGCATTGGTCAACTGGATGAGCGCAGTAGTGAGGTACTGATCAAGGACGGAGTCCTTAGGATCAAGGACAGGGAGCAATGACTTCTCGCCTAGGTGAAGAGGTCCCTGAAACAGTTGTACCTACTTGACCTGAAGGTAGAGCAGCCGGTGTGCCTGGCGGCAAGGCACTCCGAGGAACCGTGGATGTGGCATGCCCGGTTCGGACATCTCAGCTTCGACGCGCTTGGTTGGCTGGAGAAGATGGTCCGAGGGCTACCCCATATCAAGCATGGAGGAAAGCTGTGTGACAGCTGCCTGGCCGGGAAGCAGAGGAGGCTACCATTCCCAAAGGCGGCCAAGTATGGCGCGAAGGATGCTCTTGAGCTCGTCCACGGCGACCTCTGTGGGCCGATCACGCCTGCTACAAACGGTGGTCGGCGGTACTTCCTCCTGCTCGTGGATGATTGCAGTCGCTACATGTGGCTGCAACTCCTAACGAGCAAGGACGAAGCGGCGTCGGCGATCAAGATGTTCAAGACGCGCACGGAGGTCGAGAGCGGCAAGAAGCTCCACGTGTCGAGGACTGATCGCGGTGACGAATTCACTTCGGTGGAGTTCGCTGCATACTGCGCGGATCAGGGTGTGGTGCAACACCACACTGTGCCGTACTCGCCACAACAGAATGTCGTGGTGGAGAGGCGGAACCAGACAGTGGTCGGCATGGCCCGATCCATGATGAAGGCCAAAGGCATGCCGGTAAGGTTCTGGGGTGAGGCGGTGACCACGGCGGTGTTCATCCTCAACCACTCTCCGACAAAGGCCCTGACGGGCAAGACGCCGTTCGAAGCTTGGTATGGGCGCAAGCCGAGCTTGTCCTTCCTCTGGACATTTGGCTGCATCGGCCACGTCAGGAAGACGAAGCCGAACCTCACCAAGCTGGAGGACAGTAGCACACCCATGGTGTTTCTAGGCTACGCGGAGGGTACCAAGACGTACCGGCTCAACGACCCACGCGGAGACAAGGTACTTTTCTCGCGCGACGTCGTGTTCGACGAGAAGGCGGCTTGGGACTGGATTAGTCCGAGCACGGGGGAAGCTGGCGGCTTCACCAGCACCTTCGTCGTCGAGCACTTGGTCATCCATGGTGGTGGAGACGCTGGGGAAGAGGTGCCGAGCACTCCGGGAGGAGTGCCAAGCACTCCAACGGTAGAGCCGAGCACTCCTGGGGCAGTGCCAAGCACTTCGGGAGGGATGCCGAACACGTCAGGAGTGGTGCCGGGAGGTTCTGTAGTGGTGGCGACCACTACAGGACGGGTGCCGAGCACTCCCGTGGCAGAGCCAAGACGTCTTCCAGTGATGCCGACCACTCCAAGACTGAGGTTGAGCACTCCTACAGTGGTGCCGAGCACTGCAGGAGTAGTGACGAGCTGTCCAGAAGTAGTGCCGAGCACTACAACCAGGGTGCCAAGCACTCCAGGTGCTGTGCCGAGCACTCCGGCGGAATAGGGAACTCCATCGACGCCGATCGAGTTCGCCTCAGCTCCCGGTGACATCACTAAGTTCGTGGATGCCTTCCACGAAGGTGAGGAGGTGCGGTTCCGTAGACTGGACGACATCATCGGCGGCACAGGACCCTTAGGACTGGCTGGTCGGCTGCTCAATGACGCAGAGCTGCTGCTCGTCAGTGCTGAGGAACCACCCACGTTCGTGCTGGGCGAGCGCGATGAAAACTGGCGACAGGCGATGCTGGAGGAGATGAAGGCGATCGAGGAAAACGAGACTTGGCAGCTCATCGATCCACCTCTAGGATGCCGTCCGATCAGCCTAAAGTGGGTGTACAAGGTCAAACAGGACGACCTCGGCGCCATCGTCGCCCGAGGCTTTGTTCAGCGCGAGGGCATAGACTTCGAGGAGGTCTTTGCGCCAGTAGTGCGCATGGAGTCGGTCAGTTTGCTACTAGCCTTGGCAGTAGCAAAGGACTGGCGCGTCCATCACTTGGACGTTAAATTGGCCTTTCTCAATGGTGAGCTAGCGGAGACAGTTTTCGTCAGGCAACCTCCATGTTTCGCCATCAAGGAAGAGGAGCACAGGGTGCTCCGACTGCGCAAGGCGCTCTACGGGCTGTGGTAGGCCCCACGAGCATGGAACGCCAAGCTTGACGCCACGCTGGACGAGCTTGGGTTTCATCGGTGCGCAACCGAGCATGCGCTCTACACGCGGCGATGGGAGAAGGAGGAGCTCGTCATCGGCGTGCATGTGGATGACTTGATCGTCACTGGCGCGCGCATGGAGGACATCAACAGCTTCAAGCGTGAGATGGCGGCTCATTTTCGAATGAGCGATCTCGGCTCACTCTCCTACTACCTCGGCATCGAGGTGAGACAGGGGAAGGAGGAACTCACGCTCGGTCAAAGCGCGTATGCCTCCAAGCTATTGGAGAGGAGCGGCATGGCTGAGTGCAAGCCATGCATGACTCCGATGGATGAGTGGCTGAAGCTGACGAAGGCCAGTACCGTGGTGAAGATGGATGCAACACTCTACCGGAGCATCATTGGTGGTCTGCGCTACCTAGTCCACACGAGGCTGGACATTGCGTTCGCCGTGGGCTACGTCAGTCGCTTCATGGAGGATCCCAGAGAGGATCACTGGGCTGCGGTGAAGCGGCTACTGCGCTACGTCAAGGGGACTATGGATCAAGGGATCATCTTTCCCAAGACCGGCGGGAGTAGGCTGCAGCTCACTGTGTTCAGCGATGCAGACATGGCGGGGGACATCGATGGACGCGGAGCACCTCTGGCGTGCTCGTCTTCCTCGGCTCGGCTCCAATTTCATGGCTATCGCTGAAATAGAAGGTGGTGACGTTGTCTACGTGCGAGGCAGAGTACGTAGCGACGGCCACAGCGGCGTGCCAAGTTGTGTGGCTACACCGGCTGTTGGGCGAGCTGACCGGCGTGGAAGCTCACCCACCAGCACTGATGGTGGACAACCAGCCCGCCATCGCCCTCGCGAAGAATACGGTTCTGCACGACTGGAGTAAACACATCGACGTGAAGTTCCACTTTCTCAGGAACCGTGTCGATGGAGGGCAGATCGTCATCGAGTTCGTCGAAACTGGTCGGCAACTCGTGGATGTCCTCACCAAGCCGCTCGGACGTCTTCGATTCACGGAGCTGAAGGAGATGATCGGCATGGAGGGGGTATAAGGGATATAAGTAGGATTAGGGGAATAATTATTAGAATAATCTACTGTTTTCCTTGTGTGAACACAGCAAGGGAAGACGGCGTCGAAAAGGCCCCCTGCTGTGATACTGTAGCTGCTGCAGGTGCAGGCGCCGCACGGCTCACCTGCAGCACTGTAGCCACATGCAGAGGCCGACGCAGAGTTAGCCCTGCTGTGTTATCTAGTCACTGTTACAGCAGGGCAGCTGTACTAGGACTAGATGGATAGAGTTGTATAAATAGACTACCACGGCAACTCAGTAAAGAGAGTTCAGATTTGCCATCTCCCATATAGGGCTTCGGCCAACGCTGGTGTCTTTTACTGTGTGTATGCTCTGTTCTCCCTCTTCTTCAACCTCTAGCTATAGTGTGTGGGGACGGACAACGCTTGTTCGTGGTCGGCACGGCTAGTGGGTGCTCGGCAACACTAGCGGGTGCTCGGCAAGACTGGTGAGTGGTTCACTCACCTGAGCCGGTGATCCTGTGGGCCAACAATACCTTAGGGAGAAGAGTAATAATTCCATAATTAATTCTACTAATATCAACCTTATTTGCATGAAAATCTTTAAAAAGGTGAATAATATCACTTTTGACAATATCTCAGCATACCTGATAGAATTCTATAGGTATCTTATCAGGACCAGCAGCTTTGTTTTTTCCATTTGATCCAATGCATTTTTTATCTCAAGCTCTGAAAAAGGTTTGCATAGTTCTTCATTCTCAGCATCAGTTACATGATCAAGCTCAGCCCAAATGCTTTGATCAATATGAATGTCATGATTTTCCTCTGGGCCAAAAAGATCTGAATAGTATTCTGTAGCATGTCTTAACAAATTCTCATCTCCTCAATGATTTCACCGTCCTTTTCAAGGGTAATAACTGCATTTTTCCTTTTCCTGCCATTGGCTATTTTATGAAAGTAACTAGTATTATTGTCCCCTTTCAAAATCCACTGTTCATGACATCTGTTGTGCCAATAGGTCTCTTCTTGATCTAACAATTGCAGATTTTCTTTCATGAGTTCCACTCTTCTGATCATTTGGTCTGCATCAAGACCATCAATTTCTTCAATATTTTCATGATCATAGAGCTCATTACTAATGATTGTTCTTTTCTTTCTCAATTCTCCTTGAACATTAAACCCCCAGCCTTTGAAGTATTGTTTCAGCATCTTTAATTTTTGTTGAATTTTGTCCAAGGCAGTAGCTGCTCTACACGGCTTGTCCTGGATCTTTTTAACCGCAGGATAAAAGTCTGGGTTACTCAGCCAGCTTAATTCAAATTTGAATTGCAAATGTTTCATAGATTTACAAGGACCAGAGGATATGATGAGAGGATTGTGATCAGATACTTCTCTAGGAAGTTTTTTGACTATTACATTTGGAAAAGCATCCTCCCATTCTCTAGATACCAGAATCCTATCCAATTTCTCCAGTAATGGGTGCTCCTGATTGTTAGACCAAGTATACAACCCACCAGACATGATGATCTCTCTTAATTCATGGAAGTCGATCAGGGTATTAAACATGTCAGTGAATTTTTGTGTCCCTCCTGACCTATTTCTTTCATTAGCAAATCTGATTATATTGAAATCTCCCCCAACTAATATAGGGTCCTTATTTCTAGAGCAAAATGCAGATAATTCAGAGAGGAAATTCACCTTATTCTCTTCTTGAGCAGCCCCATACACAACTAACAAATTCCACTTGATTTTGTTTGTCTTATCCCAAAGATTCATTTGTAACATGAATTCACCTTGTTGAAAAGATCCTACATCATAAAATTCCTTCCTGACTCCCACTAAAATACCCCCAGATTTACCTCTGGATGGATTATTGAGCCAAAGATAATCTTGAGAATAATCAAATTTTCTTAGTATTTTATCATCACAGTCCTGTATTATTGTCTCCTGGAGACCAATGAAATGAAAAGAATACTGAATCATGAGATTTTTTAAGAATGTGGTTACCCCTTTTTCCTGAGGCCTCTACAGTTCCATATCAGACCTTGCATTGTAAACTTTTTTTGGATTTTGATTTTTTAGAGATGGTGGCTTTACTAGGCCTACCTCTCTTCTTTGGCAAGTCAGAATTTTCCTGGTCTTGCTTTTTCAGTTTCTTTTCAGGAGAGATCTTCACTTTTTTCTTACTCTCCCTCCTTTTTTTCCTGGATTCAACCAGAATAAAGTCTTCTATTTCGGAAGACTCATCATGTAACCACTCAAGTTCCAAGGGACCATTTTCTACAGGCTCATTCCCAACTGATTCAGTTTGAGAAGGCTGTTTATTTTCACTTTGTTTTAAATATAAGTCATTTCTAGCTTTCTCTAAATCTCTAATCAAATTGAAAGTATCAAAAGCATCATTTTGTATGGCAATACCCATGTTACAAGAAATACTAATCAATTCCTCAACTGGAAGTACAGAAAAAGAATTAGCATTCACTGGGTTACCTTCCAAGTTTCTTTTCTGAGTCATCCTCTCATTCTTCTCCTTAATGTTTAGATGTGTGTCCTTGATGAGCCTTTCACTTCTCCTTCTATTCTGGACTTGTTGGTTTCCATCATCAGAAGCAACTGCATTCTTGTTTTGAGATATCTGACTAGCGCCATGGCCTGTCAAATCCACAGTTTTTTCTGCAGCTTTCACAGAATCTTCCATAATGTAAGACTGACTGGTCACCATATTAGCAGAGTCCATCACAATGTCACCCTTTTCAACCCCAGCACATTCATTTTCAGCACCAATGCTACCCTGAGTATTCACAATATTGTCATCTGTGATGAATATCTCAGGAGATGTGGAAGAGATATTGGCTATAGGATCACAATCAATCTGAACATCATCAGCTTTGGCAGATGAGATTATCTCCAAGTTCTTAACAGCTGGCAAATGATCAACTGGATTTACAACTTCAACTTCACCTTGCATAAACCAGATTTGTTTCGATGATTCTCCCTTCTCCTTAGCATTTGAGGTGCCACCAGTAAGTTGCTGAACTTTTGCAGTGAAGGAATCATTGTCAGAGTCTGAGTCTTCCAAGGTATCAGGAATGTATACTTTTTCATCTTCTCCCTGATGGGCACCCCTGTAAGCATGTTGAGCATCCTTCATGAATGTTGATTCACTTCTCCTTCTGTAGTCTATTTTTGGAGGAGCAGACCATACTTGCTGCACTTGTTTACCATCCCTCAGAGAAGACATCTTCTTACTGTTATCTGTTTCCTCCTTGTTTGGCACATACTTGTCAGATGAGTCATCAGCTTTAGATCTCTTAGGTGAAGGCTGTGAATCCTCAGTGACCTTGATCCCACTCTTAGTACCTTTTCACCACCTTCTTCAGGTACCTCTCTTTCAAAGCCAAAATCAATGATATACATCTGTAACACCCTCGGTGTCACCCCATTAATCATCTACTAAAACATGTCATGAGCATCATACTTGTGTGTTAATGCATGTGGTGAAGTGTGTAGATCAATTTCTATAACTCAAAATGATCAATAAAAATGCTAAACGGAAGTTGGTTCGATGGTTCATGCATATCAAGTAGGGTTTAAAACCAATTTTTATTAAGCAAAAATACTATAGAACAGGTGTGTGATACTTAAATAAAGTTTGAAGTACAAACTTTGTAGATGACAATGAAATATTTGCTTTTGAAAAATAATATTGCTTTGTAATATTTTCAATAGCCTAGAAATCGCAAATTGAAATAAAGTTTAGTTCAAAACTTAGAAAATTTCCAAGTCCGTCAACAACTAGACGCTGCTATGTTTAGCAATTTATTTGGAGAGATTGGGTTAAGGAGTGGTGTAGTGCTATGATTCGATTTAGTAGATCCATATGCCATATTGAGTGTAGTGAAGCCGGTTTAGGTTTAGGAGCAAAAGTTTGGTCGTGAGTAGCGCTTTAAAATTCGTGCGCATCACCTGTGTTGGGTTGGTTGGTGCCATGTGCGCGGTCACTGTGTGGCCTCCCCATGCCGCGCACATGGTTGCGTCTCGCGCGGTCACCCTGCGCCACCACGTTGGGTCGGTCGGGCTGCCTGGGCTTGGCCGAGGCCGGCCGCAGCGAGCCATTGGCCCCGCGCCCTGCTGTCCTACCTCGCACTGCCGCTGCCGTCGCGTCCGCCCACTGCTGCCTCGCGTCGCGACGCTGCCATCGTGTCACTCCCATACTCGTGTCTGCTCGCTGCCTGGCCCGGTTGGGTGCTGTCCGCACGTGGCCGTGCATGCCGTCATCACGCTATTGTGGCAGAACCGTCTAATCTAATGCCTCACAGGAGTACTTGTCTTCCATTAGACACTAAGTACCCAAGAGAGTACACTAAACTATGCAGTTTTGTCGAGCACACCCCAAGGGAGAACTCAAAAATCCATATTTTTCTATCAGAATCACAAATGAGAGAATAAAACTTACAATATTCTTAAGTCATTTCTTACATCACCTTATTACAATACTAGAATATTACCTCAATTTATTATAACAGCGGACTATAACAATGTAATCAGAGTTACAGAGAAAGCAGGATTAACTAGGACATGGTGGAGGTTTAACATAATGGACATTTATATACAAGAGATGCTAACAGATTTTACATCTTTTCTTATAAAGCCTTTCGTGAGGGTTATAAATAAACACTACGGTCATAGCGCGAAAGTAATCCTCGTTGAGCCCACCAGGAGGTCTCCTCACACAAGAGTCAGCTCTTAGTATCCTTCGATCACCTGCAACAGGGGGAATAAAACTCTGAGTACTCGATTGTACTCAGCAAGACTTACCCGACAGGAGAAAAAGAAAAGACTCAAAGGATATGCAAGGCTATCTGGCTTGTGGGTTATTACATCTGCGAAAGCATTACTAAACATGTGTCCTTATATTCAATTTCATTAGCAGTCATCATTAGTTCATTAACTAACCATTCTATGTAAGCGTCTATGCTACTTTCAAGCAGGTGGTAAGCAATTAGAACCATTTTACCATCTTTCTTATTCTAATTCTTACTACGGTGCTAGAATATAGCCAAGTCGTTACCGTATGACACGGCGATTCACGAACCAATGTATCCCAGCTGGGTATCCTGAAACACACGCCCCGCTTATACCCAGGCACAAGCAAGACCAACCCACTACACTCCTGTCAAGGGGTCCAGGTCCCCGTCCAAACTTGGACTCCAAGCCCCCACTCCTGAGTCTCGGACTTAGTGTGGTGCTTAGACCTCCACCATTCCCGCCTCCAATCAGTCAGTCCGGAAAGAGCCGGAACCCACAACAAGAGAGCAACGAGCCTTTCCGCTCCCATAAGCAAGTATGTGCTCAGGATAATAAGTCTGTGACTTGACTAAAATCCACAGCAACGGACGGTCCTTAATCGACACAGGTGGAACAAGTGCAACCCGAGCCTCGCTCGAATGCCTAACCAAGCCCAGATCCAAAGTACCACTCCGTTCGATCTCTAATTATCATTCATATATATTCCATATGATAGTAATATAATAACAACAATAATATCTTTTCTATCTCTCGCGAGTGACAGGTAATCACTCGACTTCTACCGAATCCTATAACATAGCAATCTACACGATCCTGACGTACTAGTAGTACTCATAGAATAAGAATACATATATGCAAGTGGTTTTCATTCAACTCCTTAAAACTTAATGCACAAGCATAAGATAAAGTACAGAATAATAAAGGTTATGCACTGGAGCTTGCCTGGGTAAGATATAACCAAGAGTTAGCATTCCATCATAGTGACACGATCATCAAGGCATCATCTTTTCCGCTACCTCGGTTGACTTCATGATCCATCGTTATTCCTATTATAATATACGTGGATGCAACACAGAGATGTAATTAATCAACGACAACTACAACTCTCAATTACGATTACGCTCTGCAAGCTAACGTGCTGGCTTTAATGACTAACGTACTAGTCTATGTATCCACGTTGTCGAATAAGGCGTTGTTCTCCCAAAAATGTTCTAGTTTTAAAATTCTAAGGTGTTTCAGCATTTTATTGATTAAATATATATTTTTGAACTAGGGCACACTTAGCTACCTTAGCAAACTAATTATTATGGAGCTACAAAAATTATAGTGAGCACCTAATAATGTTAGAAATTTACTGTAAAAGTTTTAGAGCCAACATTATCACTAATTTATCACAAAAATTCCTATAAGTTTATATTTTACAATATTACGCATCTCAGATTAATTAGACAACTCTAGAAAATATTATAAAACTATGGGAACAAAATATACTAGCAGATAGATCATGATTTTAGGAACTTAACAAAATTAGTTTCATAATTTTTGGTTAACTACATAATTTTATATTGAATCTACAAGTTTACCTTAGAAACTAAATTAGAAAATGCTTAGTAAAGGAAAAGGACCGGTGGCGACCATTTTGGCGCGGCTGCGCGCGCTTCGTGGCGGCCCAGCATGGCCCAAGGCCAGGCGCGCCTGCGTGCGCTCGCGTTTTGCAAAAGAGGGCTCGGGTTTTTGAATAATCACGCGGAGCATCGGAACACTATTACTATAGCCCCACGCTTTGCATTAAAGATCCTGGAATGTGCTACCTTTTGTAGCATCTGGTTTTATGAATAAAATCAGATGCACACCATATGTGAGCCCCGAAAGTGAAATCTCACATATAGCTATAAATAAAGGTAATATCAAAAGACAATGCTAAATATATAACGTACTTAGTATAAAGGATATAATCTTATACAACAGACATCGAAAGACAACTCCGATATTTGGGTGAAGACTCCAATCCATCGGGACAACTGACTGGTTGATCACAAGCCTAATTCCTCCAAACTCTAGCAATCTGGTACCCATCTGAATTTTTTTCCAAATATGTGAAAAATAAAACAAGCGTAAGTACATGTCGTACTCAACAAATATAACATGGGGTTCATGAGCCTCAAAAGGCTGACACTGGTTTAACTGCGATTAGCTTTTAATTGTTACAATTTTAGCAATTGAGTAGCAACAAGTTTATCACCAGCCCATGTAAACACATGATCAGGTAAACATGAATAATGAATAGCAAAAACAATAATCATTAGTGGGCATCTTTATCATCAGTATCATCAGTGTTCATCATCTATTACGTAAGGGTTTTAAGGCCGCTCGTGATCGCGAGCACGGCTGATATACCGGTTTTACACTCTACAGAGGTTGTACACTTTTACTGTGAGTCGTGATTGTGGCAGAACCGCCTAATATAATGCTTCCCAGGAGTGCTCGTCTTCCATAAGACACTAAGCACTCGAAGGAGAACACTAAATTACTCGTTTCCGTCGGGCACACCCTAGGGGAGAACCCAAAAATCCACATTTTTGTCATCAGGATCACAAATGAGAGAATAAAGCTTACATCATTCTGAACCATTTCTTACATCACTTTTAATATAACATCAGAGTATAATATTTCTTATTATAACAGCGGAATGTAATCATATCATTAGAGTTATGGATAATTTAATTGAACAGCGGAATATAAATATGTGAACAGAGTTACAACGGAAATAAACATCTATTAATGACATGATGAAGTATTAATAAATAAACTACGACAACAGATTATGAAACTTTCATTTATAAAAGCATTTGGTGAGAGTTATAAATAACAACTACGATCGCAGCGTAAATGAATCCTCGCTGAGCCCACCAGGAGGTATCCACACACAAGAGTCAGCTTTTGCATCCACCTGTCACCTGCAACAGGGGGAATAAAACCCTGAATACTCAGTTGTACTCAGCAAGATTTACCCGACAGGAGAAAAGAAAAGACTCCAAGGATATGCAAGGCTATTTGGCTTGTGGGTTTATTGCATTTGCAGGAAGCATTACTAAGCGTGCGTCCTTATATTCGATTTTTATTAATAGCCGTATTGGGTTCATTAACTAACCATTCTATGTAAGCACCTGTACTACTTTCAAGCAGGTGGTAAGCAATCAGAGTTCCTTTTTTCCATTCTAGCTTTCATCTTTCAGTTTTTTTTACTACGATGCTAAACCATAGACAAGCCATACCGGATCGCCCGGCGATTCGTTATTAAATGCCCCCAGCTGGGTACCCCGAAAACACACGCCCTGCTTGTACCCTGGGCATAAGCAGGACCAACCTATCACTCTCCTGTCCCGGGTGTCTAGGTCATCGTCCAAACTGCGACTCCAAGCCCTCGCCCTTGAGTCCCGGACTCAGTGCGGTGCAAGGACCTCCTCCACCAAAAAGAAACCCTGACAGTCGGTTCGGAAAGAGACGGATCCGCGACAAGAGAGCAACAAGTCTTTCAAGCGTCCATACACAAGTATGTGCTCGGGATAATAAGTCTGTGACCTACCTAGAGTCTTATGCAACGAACGGTCCTTAACCGACCAGACAGGGAAAGCAGTGTAACCAAGCTATGCCCCGCATCCACGACGACACAACCTGTTACACCCACCAATATCCTAAACCATATCCCTGCCCGGTCACCATTTATCATTTCCACCATTTATATTTTTCAAGTGATAATAATCCAATAATATATTTCCTATCTCTCGCGAGTGACAGTCAATCACTCGACTTCTATCGGAGTCCTGTAGCATAGCAATCTACACGATCCTGTCATACTAGTAAGACTCATAGGATAAAGATATATATATGCAAGTGGGTTTCATTCAACTCCTTAAAACTTAATGCACAAATATAATTTAAACTGCAGAAAAGTAGGAGTTATGCACCGGGGCTTGCCTGGGTAAGATATATTAAAAAGTTAGTATCTGCATCTTCAGATCATCCACATCATCTGAATAGAAAACCCATTGCATCATCTCCTGGAGAGAATAACATTACACCATCTTCGGATTCCCAATCATACTTCGATCGATCCGTTGCTCCATCATCGTACCTATATGATATGCAATGCGATGTAATGCAAAGACATAATTAATCGACTGAAATCGTGACTCGTAAAATACGATTTACGCATCCCAAGTTAACGGCTAGTTCTAACGACGACCGTACTTAGACTACATATACACGTTGTCGGATACGACGTTATTTCCCAATAATTATTTTTGTTATATAAACCAAGGTGTTTCTTTATTTCATTCTATCTGATTCACTATATTTGAAATAGGACATCATTTTCTATTTAGCAACTAATTATTCTGGAGCTACAAAAATTATAGTGAGTACCTATTATAGCTAGGAGCCTACTGTACAAATTTCAGATTCAACAATATTACCAATTTATCATGGAAATTCCTACAAATTTATATTTTACAATATTAAGTACCTTAAATTAATTATATAGCTTTCAAGAATATTAGCAAACTATGTGAACAAACTATACTAACCGGTAGAACATGATTTTTAGAAGTCAACAAAACTGGTTTCACTATTTTATGACACCTACACAATTTTGTTTTAGCTCTGCAATTTTCCCTTTAAGCCAATTTAGAAAACGCTCTATAAATCGAAAAGGGCCGGCGGCTTGACTCGGCCCGCAAACACGCGCGGCCTGCTGGCCAGACGCGGCCCAATGGCGCGGGGACAGGGCGCGCGGCCGACGTCCCAGACCGTGGCCTAATGGCTCGGCGAGCGCTGGCCAGCGGCAATGCAGCCCAGGCGGGCGGGGCACACGCGGCCCAGACGCGGTGGCCAAAAGCCGGTCCAGCGGATGCGCAGCCCAGGCGCGGAGCCCAGGTGCGCAGTGGCGCAGCCCAGCAAACCGGAGCGGCCGGCCACGCGGGCGAGCCCAGCGGCGGCGGCACCATAATGCGAATAGGCCCTTGTACTTCTACCTAATCCACCCACCAGACCACAACACTATTCATTTAAGTCATGTATTTCACAACTAAAACCCTGTATAAAACATCTTCTTGGACTCTTACTCTTCTTTCCTTTTCTGTTCACAAAAACAGAGCACCAGGGGAGGGGCATGGCGACCGGCGGCTGCGGCACAACGTGGCATGGTCCGCAGCGGCAGTGGGGTCTCGCGCGCTCGCGCACGGTGGCAGGGGCAAATCGGCTCGGCAGCGGGGTGCGGCGACGCTCGGCCTGAGCGACTGAGGTGCTAGCCGAGCACGGAGATGGACGGCGCGGACGCCGGGGTGCCGAGCGGGCACGGCAAGGGCGCGGACGCCAGGGCGAGCACGAGCCGGGTGCAGATGTATGCGAGGCGGCTGCGGCGGTGGTGGGCTCGGCACGGTAGTACGGAGCACGGCCGTAGCAGCTAGGAAGGAAAGGACGGCGGCGCGTGCGCTAGCCGGTGCTGCAGGGCACACGGGCGCGGCTGTGGCTTGGCAGCGGAGCTGCGCAGGTCTCGGGCGAGGCATGGCAGCCACGCACGGCCGTGGCAGAGGAAGAGGAGGGATGGCGCCGTGGGTCTCGCGCGCGGTAGTGGAGCGGGTCGTGGGGCGGCGTGGTGAGCTGCGGTGGCGAGGAGCAGCAGGGCGCGAGTCAGCGCTGTGGGGGGAAGCAGGAGCTGGACAAGGTGTTACCAATGGAAAATGGCCGTGGTCTGTGGGTAAGTCAAGTCAAGTCGACGCCTATGTTGAGCTGTGAGCTCGTAGGCTCATCTAGAGTTCACACGCTCCTCACCATGATTACTGCCTGGCGCCCCATGGTCCATCCATGCAAGTGGAGATCCACCCATGTGCAGACGCTGCTCCTGGTTAAATGCACTGGGTTGAACACGAGGAGCAGAGGTGGAGTAAAAAGCAGTAGCTGCAACTATGGTTGAAAATGGTACGGATATTTTTCAACTGTATTTGAGATCGAATTTGTTTAAAGGGTTTAAATCTGTCCGTATCCGAGTCCGAATATTCAACACCCGATATCATATTCGTATCTGAATACTCAAATCACATATTTATGATGTCGATATCTAATCGTATCATATCCGGCATGGTTGACACTATCCGTATTTAAATCTGAATCTGGATAGAAATATAAAAACAAATATAATATCAATGATATCCGTTCATATCCGATCCGTTTTCATCCCTAGCTGCAGCATTCACGCCATCCATTTCTCCTCTGTACTAGTACCTGTGCATGTGTACGTACATGGTTGGTTGGCAATGGACATGGGCACGGCGGGCTGAGGTAAACATTATTATTGGCAAAAAGCGTGCGGTAGAACACATATACAGGATTTATAGGTAGTGAAAAATTTTCACCGTTAGTCAGGTCCGTGACTGGAGTAAAAGTCGCGAAAGCAACACGGCTGCCCGGACTCACAGAGAAAAGGACGCAAGAGAGAAGGGAATGCGCGAGACAAGGGCCTCGTTTAGATTGCAAATTTTTACAATTTAGATACTGTAGTACGTTTCATTTGTATTTAACAAACTTTGTCCGATTATAAACTAACTAGGCTCAAAAGATTCGTCTCGTAATTTACAACCAAACTGTATAATTAGTTACTTTTTTTACCTATATTTAATGTTTCATGCATGCGTCCAAAAATTGATATGATGAAAAGAGAGTGAAAAAACTTAGAACTTTGATGTAATCTAAACAAGGCCAAGACCTCCGCTTAGTGCAGCACAGAGATAAAGCCAAGGCAGGCAGCAGGGGCGCCTCCTCCTCGGCACAGCAGGAAAAGAAAGGGTGGAGGGGGAAAATGCAGCGCACCGCTCGGCAGTCTTCAATCAACGCCGCGAGGAAACAAACGCACGTGGCACTGCGTGACCATTAGGACGTGCCGGTTGGCACGGACAAGACCGTGGCTATAGAGACAAACAAGGTAGGCAAGTATAAGACCGAAGCAGCAGAAAAATAAAGGGAGGAGAGCAGTGCGAGGTTCGGCCGGCTTGGAACGCCACGGCGTACGCGACAAGGATTGTGTATGTGCCTTGCTCCGATGTAATGGCTCCGAGCTGCTTGTCTGGTAGAAGGAAAAGAAAGAAGCTGAGACAAGCAAAGGCAGGTAGAGACGTTGATGGTAAATGCGGAGGCAGCACGAAGGTTATCAGCTCGATAGGACAATAGAGGCAGTGGTTACTCGGCGGTGCATGGCATGGACAGAACCACGTAAATTTATAAAACGGCCAGACGGGCAGCTGTCGCGGGTACGTTACCAACCTATTGCAGAGACTAAAATGAGTCTATACTTAAACATGTCACTTAAACCAAGGCTATAAATATATATCGTTCTATTTATTAATAGATTTTTATTTTATTTATAAAAGTTGCTTTTCATTCTTAATCTAATAGAACAAACCGTTCGCTATTTATTTGCCAACATTATTGACAGACGTTCCTAAATATTTTTACGCACCGAGAAATTTTAACTTGGACGTTTATTTGAGTCCACGAAACTAAGTCACATAGGCTTCGCTTATCGCGTCGAATACGTTTTAAATCAAAAATCCGAGAAACTCGTTGAAAATTTTACTTAGGCCTAAATCGCGGTGCTAAGCAAGCTCGTAACACCAGGGGTGTTACAGTGATTTACCCTTTCGTCCTTTTTCTTTTCTTTTGTTTCAAAGCCATTTTCAAATTTATTTTCAAAGGAAATTCAAACCATTTTGAATTTTAATCAAAATCACTCAACCAAATAAATCAAATGCATCGGTATGAATGCACCATCAATGTTGCTAAGCCCTATGATAAATTTTAATTTAATGAAAATTATTATTTTTCTATGTTTCATGAGCACAAAAATATAAAATTAAATCAATTTAGCTCTATTTCCAAAAAAGCAAATTTTAGGATGTTACAATTCTACCTCCCTTAAGATGAATCTCGTCCTTGAGATTCGGACGATGGTGATGAAAGAGATATAAATTCTTCGCCTTTGGATTCTTTTTTACTTCATCGAGTAATTCCATCTTCTTGATAAGGATTCCGCCTTACTCTGCATACCTATTGACCTTACCCCAAGTAACTTGCTCTACTAATTCCAAATTTTGACAGATTCTCTAGACCATGCCTAGGTAACTTCAATCACTAGGCTAGTTTTTTTGTTTTTAGTCCATACTTATTAGACCTCTTTCTTCATATGTTCACCTTCTAACGGAGCCTGACGAATCTCTTGGTCAGAAAGAGAATCTACCACCAATCTTCAAAACATTAATGATTCCGGTTAAGTGGCTCAAACTTGGAATACAATTCTTAGTTCTTGGTGTCACCCGAACCTTCTTAGCATAATTTTCCGTTGCTAAGGGCATCGGCCATGACTTTGCTCCTTGATGTAATAGCACTTTTCCAAGTCATAATCAATTTCATTCCAACGAGGATAACACAAGCTAAAGACCAACTTAGTGAAGATGTCCTATAGATTCTTGTGATCCTCCTAGACGTCACTTTTATGCCCAAGTAGATAGTACCTCCATGCTTCACAATGGATAACTCCAGATAACATGTTAGGTAGTTCAACTCATGCTTTCTTAGTTGACCTAATGAACAAGCCACTACTTTTCTTCTTGTATAAGGACACTTCCCACACCTTGACAAGGTGCATCATAATGGATATAAAGGTCTTGTCCGGATCTGACAAAGCTAATACATAGGTTTTACTCCAACCCCTTTTTTCACTCCTTCAAATACTTAGCTGAGGTATCTTGATCCAAACTTAAAACCTTCTCCTGTAACACTTGATGATCTTGGATAAACCTCCTTAGCTTCATGAGTGGTAATCATCTGCACATTGTTCAACCTTCCTTGAATGCAGTTTTGCTTTAACTTATTTCCTTGGACTTCATCATAGGGTTACTGATACTGATCCTGATCCGTACTCCCAAGCAGATTCATAGGGTGTGTCTAACATTCTGGTTGTGTAGCAAAACGGAGACAAGTGTGTTTCTTAACTGGTGTTGAAGGTCACGCTTTCTCTTCCATCTCTCAACGCTTGTTCTCAATTACAATTGCTCTGTCCACCAATGTTTTGAAATCAGGATGCACCACAGTCATCAACTGCAATTGAACTCTATCATCTAGTCCTTTCAAAAAGCGTTTCTATTCTTTAGCATCATTATCCACTTCTTTTGGAGCATAGCGCGACAACTGAGTGAACACATCACAAGAGTCACACATAGTCATAGATCCTTGCTTGAGAGCCCGGAACTCATCTGGCTTGAGTTCTACCACACCTGTGGGAATGTGGTACGACCTAAAGCTCTCGCTAAACTCCTTCCAAGTGATCTGTCCAACATTGTTGGGACGTCCATACTGGTAAGACTCCCACCAGTCTTGTGCTATGCCCTAGAGTTGGCCGAATGACAAAAAGCACCTTCTCATGGTCATCACACTGAGCTATGTCAAGTTGTCTCTCCACAACTCTAAGCCAGTCATCAGCTTCTAGTGGTTCGCTTGTATGAGAGAATATCGGTGGGTATCCCTTCATAAATTCACCACGCTTATCAATAGGTGGTGCTTGATGCGGGTGGTCCAACACACTTGGAGCAATAGTTTGCAATAACTGAGTCTGCGTCATCAAAGCTTGCTCTATAGATGGAGGATTAGGTGGCGGTGGATTAGAATTGGCAGGATTCCTTCCTAGTGAGAGCTAGAATCTTCAAAACCACCTTCACTTTGGCTACCACCTTAAGAAAAGATCAACTAGGGGACACAAGAAGGGTAGCTTGAACCTTCTTCCAGATGAGCTAACTAGTATCAAGACGTTCTGACATCCCAATGATACTCTTGTGTATGGGCAAGAACAAGAAATCTAGAATTCCTCACGAGCAGAAAAACAACTTCATAGTAAAATAGCTGTAACTCCCATTCTGTTAATCCAATGAAGTTGTAGATTATACCATTGGAAAGCTTATAAAATTCTCCACAACTTCCTTATAGAACATTTTTCCAAATTCTGTAGTTCAGGTAGTCGAAAACAATGCACAATAGAAACTACTCCAGATTTTAGACAACGCGGTTGCATCGTCTTGTGATTTTCATAACTCCATAACCAAAGTAGACATGAGGGCGGTTATTGCGGTCATAGAAAGATATCAAAGTCTATTGTTGTCCATAAATTTTTTTCTATGTTTTTTTTGGTCTTCCAAAAACAGAGATAAAAGCTGAAGAGGGCAGGCTGCTCCGAAAAGACAGGATAGAGGAAACTGGAGATAACCAAAACCCAACTAGTTATTGCATTAATCATTATACCTTAGGCCTATAAACTATATGAAATTATGGGAACAACCAACAATATCATTGCAATCATTACAAAGATTCAAAACAAGCAGAAGCATAATGACAATTCAACAAAGCACTAAAGGTGCACAATTGACTCAACTTGCGATACTATCGTCCTCATTGTACTAGGGGTAACAATCCTAAGACTCACCTTCAGATTATGCAAGAAGGTGATGAGGGACAGTTCTAAAAGCATATCATAACAAGGAGTGAAGATGAGAACAAAGACTTCAAAATAAGCACCAAGGAAGAGATGAATAACAATGGTAGAGATATAGTAGAGAAGAAAATATCAAGGTTCATAGAGTAAGGTTTTTTGTAGCAACTTCTAAACCTTAAAACGACCAGTTTCTACTAGGCTTGTGTCCTACAGTCAGTATTGCTCTGATACCACTCTGTAGCACCCGGTTTTAAGAACAAAACCAAATACACACCATATGTGAGCCCAGGAAGTCAAATCTCACATATAGCTATAAATAAGGGTAATATCGAAAGACAATGCTCAATATATAACGTACTTAGTATAAAGGATATAACCTTAGACAGCAAACAGTGAAAAGACAACTCCGATCTTTGGGTGAAGACTCCAATCTACAGGGGCAACTGATTGGTTGATCACAAGCCTAATTCCTCCAAACTCTAGTAATCTGGTGCCCATCTGGAATTTTTTTCCAAATATGTGAAAAATAAAGCAAGCGTAAGTACATGTCGTACTCAACAAATATAACATGGGGTTCATGAGGCTCAAAAGGCTGACACTGGTTTAACTACGATTAGCTTTTAATTGTCACAATTTTAGCAATTGTGTAGCAACAAGTTTATCACCAGCCCATGTAAACACATGATCAGGTAAACATGAATAATGAATAGCAAAAACAATAATCATTAGTGAGCATCTTTATCATCAGTATCATCAGTGTTCATCATCTATTCTATAAGGGTTCTAAGGCCGCTCATGACCATGAGCATGGCTGATATACCAGTTTTACACTCTGTAGAGGTTGTACACTTTCACTGTGAGTCATGATTTACCCTTTCGCCCGAGGTGACCAGCCTCTTGACCCACTACCAAGGAAGGTCGGCAAGGTTCACTATGAAGCCTTTCAAAGGTTCGTCTAACAAGTTAGGACCGCTAGGTTTCCCCATCAATAAGCATAAACTCCCTTCCAAGGAGTGACTAACAAAAGGTCAAGAAACCAAAATGCACTCAACCTGACAGGCAAAGGTCATACCTGTTGGAGCCCCTCTTACGCCATAAAGGTAACCACTAACAAGCTAGAAAAGGTTCTCATACTAAGCTAAAGCCAGAGCCATGTAGCCCTCACAGCTGTACTGTAAGTCCCGGATGATCACTTACAGATAAGTCCTTAGGGAGAGGAATCTAGAGCACCATAAAAACAGCCCAATGCTCTAGCCCCCTGATTCCATGTTGCTAAAAAGCATCTTTTAGTGTTTATTGCATATACCATTAGTCAAGTTACAAGATCATGGCTTTAGTTGAGCACTAGCATCATACGACCCAATGTAATACCCCATAGGTAACAAGGAATCTAGGATATTAAATAGCTAGGAAAATTACTACGGTTGCCAAGGTAGACACATGCATATTATTAAAATGATATTAAGGTGAATATGACAACAAGGAAGATCCCATGCTATACTTGCCTTAAACTTAGTTCCTTCTTCTATTGATTCGCAGCCTCCAAAGAACTGCTTCTTGATCACCACGTAAAACTCACCGACTGGATAAGATCATTAAGCACCACACAAGGATCCAAATAAACATGCATAGCATTCAAACATAACTATATTAGAACAATACACCAATCGATGAAAAAGAATTTGAAATCAAATCTACGCGTTGCTACGACCACATAGACGTGAAAAGCACGCTAATCGGAGCTACGGTGAAAAAGATACAACAACCGAAAGATTTACTTTATACGTAGAAAAGAAAACTATAGTCTTTATTTATTTTATAAAAGTGTATACAGAATATTCTATACAAATATCTAAATCATATTAAGTCAAATTAGTTTTGACTTAGAAAACCAAGAGAAAGCTAATCTTACTTTATTTAGAAAAGATCGAAGTGAAAAACCTAAGTTACTTTTATTCGAGATTAAGGAAAACTATAAACTCCATTTATTTGAATGATTATAAAACATATATAAGATACTTCAGAGAATATCTAAATTGAATTAAGTCAAATTACATTTGTATTAGAAAACCAACATAAGATTAATCTTATTTTATTTACAAAAGACTACGGTGAAAATCCATACTGGCTTTTAATTGGAAAACTAATATAGATTAGTCAAATTACTATTTTATTCAAAAGCTTCAAACATGTTAAACAATACCACTAATACGTAGATTACGCCATTACAAATCTAACACAACTTGAACGGACCAAATCGAAGTTAAAACGGAGAAGATATGGCTTACTGAAGGTAGTGGCAATTTTGGAACTTGATTTTCAAATTAAAATAAATAAAATCTCATTTTTAAACAGACCAGGGAATCCGGGCACGAATATAAGAAATGCCAGGGGCTCTTTAGCAAAAGAGGAAGATGAAGGGGTACGGGGAATCTTGGGCCGTTGGATCTAAAGTTTACGGTTCAGATTAGAAGGAGGGAGGGAGAGAGGGGATCGTCTGCCGGAACAGTGACCTCGGCGGCGGTTTCATGATCGACGCTCATCGGAGTTCACCAAAACAGCAATTCCGGGCTTCATTGCTTCAACGGGTAGCATGGGGAGATAGATATCGAGCTTGTGAACTCGATGGGGGTATTTGTTGAAGCAGGGGATGAACGGATACGGCGGCATGCGCTATCTTGCGGCTCCGCTTGGTTTGGCGACAACGCACGGACATAGAAGGAGGAAGAGAGAGCCAAAGTGGGGCACATGGGACTTCCTTACCAATATGTGAAGGCCGAGGAGCGGCTTAGAGGGACGGCGGAGCATGGCCATGGCGGAATCGCATGCGGCGGCGACAAGCTAGGGTTGCGGCATGCCTAGGGCTCGAGCAGAGGCGACTATGGCTCGATTCTAGGGTTTGTCGAGGGCGGCACAGCGTAGGCTTGGTATTTATGAGGCCGGCTATGGCGTGAAGGCTACGCCAAGGAGGAGTCGGGGGCGTGGCGAACACGGCAACGCAGAGTCCGCATCGGCTGCGAGAGGTAGGGGACGGTGCTGATAGGTGGGTCCGACATGTCAGCGAGAGAGAGAAAGTGGGTCCAGGGTGACTAAGAGAGGTAGCAAGGGGCGCGGGCGCGCTGTCGTCGGCTGCGGGCTAGCTTGGGCCTTGGCCGAGACAGAGCAGGGAGGGAGCACTTTGACCAGCTCGGCCCACGAGGGGAGTGAGGGGAAGAAGGGGAGAGCAGGCTAGCTTTGGGAAGGGTCTGAGGGGGAAGGATTGAGGCCGGGCTAGAGTAGGTCGTGGCCCAGAAGGGGAGAGGGTTTATTCTTTTCCTTTTTCCAAATTCTTTTTCCTAATACTTTTTCAAATAGTTTTTGAATTCATTTGAACCTTGAACCAAAACCAAATTCAAATATTATTTCAGATATACTTTTCAATTCAAATCAAAATGGACAATTTTGGTAGGCTTTCAAAAATAAACTTTTACAAGGGCTCTTTTAAATTCTTTTATTTCCCCTTTTTCTTTTCTTTTGTTTCAAACCATTTTCAAATTCATTTTCAAAGGCAATTCAAACCATTTTGAATTTTAATCAAAATCACTCAACCAAATAAATCAAATGCACTGGCATGAATGCACCATCAATGTTGCTAAGCCCTATGATAAATTTTAATTTAATGAAAATTATTATTTTCCTATGTTTCATGAGCACAAAAATATGAAATTAAATCAATTTAGCTCTATTTCCAAAGAAGCAAATTTTAGGGTGTTACACCTTTGCAACAGGGCGATCCTCGGCGTACCCACGCGCGGCGGCGTGGCACACCGGTGGCAACGGCGGTTACGCCGGACAAACTAGGCTTGCAACGACGGAAGTAAGGGTTCGACCACCATCTACATTTTAACGCGCAAGGATGGGTGGCGGTTATGGATTCGGAGGCACACTGTCACGGGCTGTAGCGACGAGCGGCTATCCGCGATGGTGGCACTACTGTTTTGGTGAGTCTACGCCCTCATGGCAAGGTAGAGATGGTGGAGAAGCATCCGTTGCTCACCGTAATGTACACACTACTGACGGTTGAAGCTGGGAAGCACCGTGGCTGTCTGGCCACATGTGAATGAGCGGGGCAACGACGCTCTACGATGGACACCGGCACGTCACCACGTCGCCGACGAGTTTCCTAGCCAAAACAATGCGAGCACCGGATAGAGGGAGTCAAGGCGAGTGCAAGGTTATGAGAAATCGAACTGCTACCACTCCTACACGCCTTACCTCCCAACCTACTGATTCGGCGGCGCCCACGGCCGACGGCGAGCAAAACGCCAAATTGCTAGCCGGTAGTGAATGGCCGGGCTTGAGGAGAACAGGGCGCATAGCTGACTACCCATGCCACCCACTAGTGTGGGGAATTGCGCTACGATGCCCAAGCTAGTGAATTTGAAAGGAAGGAATGGTCTGCTGCCGCTGCTACGTTGTTGACAGCGGCCTCGACTTAATGTGGACCGACCAAGACACGACGAGGCATGGCAGCATGAGGACACAACCTCATGAGTGAGGGCAGGGGTTGTGTGGTTAATGCTCGGGTGGAGTCTTTAGGAGTGCCTGCGCGGTCATGTGTATGCGGCAGCGCGATACGGCAGGGGGCGGTTCGAGCCAGAGCAGGGTAGGTGAGGTTAGCGGCTATGAATGCATGCTACAGGGTGAGGCAAGGTGATAGAGAAGGCAGAGTGCAGTCCTATGCGCGGCTTGGTGGTATGTGCACATGACGCGGAGCAATGGTGGCCAAGCCTGGCCTGGCGCATAGCCGGTGGCCACACGCTCGCTGCCGACGTGACCCACGAGCCGCAGTGCCATAAATGGCAAGGCGACGGTGACACGGCCTCGTGCGCATGGCATCAAAGCAGCTCAATGACGCAGCGCGGTGTAGCGGCAAGCGCGTAGCATGGTGATGCAACGGTAGCGGCAGCAGCAGCGACGTCGATGCACCATAGGCATGGAGGCAGCAGCAGCACCAGCGGCATGGCCCCGAGGCCATGGCACGGCAACACAGTGATGCACACAGTGAACAACGCAGGCTACGGTGAAGGGAGAGAGAGAGAGAGAGAGAGAGAGAGAGAGAGCAGTGCAGCAGCGCCGTAGTGGCGACAGCGGCATAGAGCGCTGGAGCATGGCAGCAGTAGCGGCGGTCAGCCGGGTCAGAGCCGCCAACACCACGGCGCGGGCAACTAGGTCGGCCAAGCGCGGCAGCGTGCGTGCACATGTAGAGCACGCCAACGCCACGACGGCGCGCCCCTGTGGCCTGGTGACCGTGCCTAGCCCAGAGGGCTAGCCTAAGAACGTGCCGTGCATGGATTTTAAAGCAGCGACTACCACTAAACCATTGCCTCTAAACCAAAACCGACTTCACTACGATCAAACTGATACATGAGGCTGCTCGGCTGAGCTAAAACACCGCATCACCCTCTAACCCAATCTTTCTAAATAAATTGCTAAACTTGGCAATGTCCAGCTGTACACAAGCCTAAAATTTTCTAAGTTTTTTGAGTTGAACTCTATTTCAAATTGCATTTCTATGCTATTGAAAATATTACTAAGCAATATTATTTTTCAACAGCAAGCATTTCATTATCATCTACAAAGTTTGTACTTCCAATTTTATTTAAGTATCACACACATGTTCTATAGTATTTTTGTTTAATAAAAATTGGTTTTAAACCCTACTTGATATACATGAGCTATTGCATCAACATTGATTTAACATTTTTATTGATTATTTTAGGCTACAAGAAATTTATCAACACCTTCTATCGCATGCATTATTACATAACACGATGCTCATGACACGATTTAGTAGTTGGTTTAGGGCGTAACACCGAGGGTGTTACAGCTCTACCCCCCTTAAACAAAATCTCATCCCGAGATTTGAAACACGAATCAGAAGAGGGAAAAATACGATTACACTTCTCAGATCTGAAATTACATGAAAGATCACACTACGTCGAACACTAAACCATACATGGATTCAGAGATACATGATTACGAGCAACCTAGTACAACCAAGGCTTAATCCAGAAGCCGAGATAGGCGAGGACAATGGAGAAACAATAAGAAAATGATTATCCAAAACATGGCGTATGTCCAACAGATCCAGAAACAGGAGACTGAGAACTCAAACATCGTGAACCCTAAGACCAACTAACCAACGGTAGACTTGAACTTCTTTGAAAACCAGACCCCTTCTTCTTCTCAGATTACGCAATCACCTCAGCTGATGATCCTAGTTCCACGAACGATGACTGGATCTCGTAGCTCTGCTTTAGATTCAAGGGGATGGGGATGAAGAAAGAGAGCAAAGGCCAAGGGCATCTTATAGTGGCGAATGGAGGTGGGGCATAGCGCACCAGAAATGGAGGCGATATGGAAGGGAAACACTGACAGTCACGAGGTGAGAAGAGCGTCAGCCATGGTGCGCTCCCTGTGCGAGCTTGAGTGGAGGGAGGAAAAAGAAGAGGAGAGTGGTTCGCTCGACGAGGGAGGCATGCGGGCGGACATGTCCCCAAAAGAGGAAAACAGGAGGGGAAGGGGTTCGGTACAGAAATGAGGGCGAGGATCAAGAGCCGACCAGATGCTGGAAAAAGGAGAAGCGCACAGTGCACGAGTACGGTGGATGCGACATAATGCCATGGTTACATGAGGATAGGTTGCTAGTGGACCCTAACACTAACAGCGTGAAAGGTCCTAATGGCTAGAGGGGGGGTGAATAGCCTATTAAAAATTTCTACAACAATACTTAACAAACCGGATAGACAAATATGAGGCAAAGCGAGTGTTGCGCTAGCCTACTAAAAAGCAAGCCACCTACCACAATTCTAGTTTCTATAGTCTTTATCCACACAATGGCTATGTTACTATACTAAGTTAGTGTGCTCTCAAAAGGCTAACTAAAAAGCCACACTAACCAAACTAACAAGCTCTCACGACTAGCTACACTAAAGAGCCTGACAACTAGTTTGCGGTAATATAAAGAGAGAGAGCAAGATGGTTATACCGTTGAGTCGAGGAATGAACCAATCAATCACAAGAATGAATACCAATGAAGACCAATCACCTCGGAATCAAATGACGACACAATGATTTTTACCGAGGTTCACTTGCTTACCGGCAAGCTAGTCCTTGTTGTGGCAATTCACTCACTTGGAGGTTCACGCGCTAATTGGCATCACACGCCAAACCCTCAATAGGGTGCCGCACAACCAACACAAGATGAGGATCACAGAAGCCACGAGCAATTTACTAGAGTACCTTTTGGTTGTCCGCTAGGGAAAGGTCAAGAACCCCTCACAATCACCACGATCGGAGCTAGAAACAATCACCAACCTCCGCTCGACGATCCTCGCTGCTCCAAGCCATCTAGGTGGCGGCAACCACCATGAGTAACAAGCGAATCCCGCAGCGAAACACGAACACCAAGTGCCTCTAGATGCAATTAATCAAGCAATGCACTTGGATTCTCTCCCAATCTCACAAGGATGATGAATCAATGATGGAGATGAGTGGGAGGGCTTTGGCTAATGTCACAGAACCGACCAATTTATAAGAGCACAAGTACAAAAACAATCGCCGAAACGATCAAATTCTCGAACTTGAGCCCATATAAACCCGGTAGTCAACTGAAATCTCGAAGGATTTCAAACCAACTTGCATACAGCCAAGATCACAGTAATTCAACATAACATATCATACGTTACAACATTTCACAGACGTTCGCAAATAGATTACATCATCATAGAGTCATCGTTATTACAAAACAAGTCTTGTAAAACATGCGGGAAGCAAATAGTTTAACTTACACACCCGAGTTCAAATACACATACTGGTTCGCTGATCACAGCCCGAAAAAGCATTCAGATATGAGAACAGAGATCATGCCCATGATCTAGTCTTCATCACCCACCGGGGTGGAGACAATACTTACAGAATCCCTGATATAGAAGGTCATCTGCAACAAGAGGGAATAAACCCTGAGTACGGGAATGTACTAAGCTAGACTTACCCGTCGAAAACCAAAATAAATGACACCAAGGATTATGCAT
The DNA here is from genome assembly GCA_904845875.1 of Miscanthus lutarioriparius. Classification (NCBI taxonomy): domain Eukaryota; kingdom Viridiplantae; phylum Streptophyta; class Magnoliopsida; order Poales; family Poaceae; genus Miscanthus; species Miscanthus lutarioriparius. The sequence goes on along the minus strand of CAJGYO010000007.1, from coordinate 84,902,232 downwards.
AGCTTAATGTAGTGGATCTGGCTGACACTTTCTTTTTGCAGAAAAGCATAAGTAATAATGATCAACTCTTAGCCCGAACTAGCAAAGTGACTTTTTAGCCATTAACCTCGTCATCTATATTAGCACCTATACTAAGCAATCATTTTATTAGGGTGCAAACATTAATAACCATATCGTATTCATTGTGGCAACCTTATCATCATCATCATCCATTTAACCATATCGTTAAATTAATTGAATCTACGCTGTCACCGCTCACCAAGTTCTCACAATCCGGGAGAGAGACAAATGATTCAATCGATTCCTATCCAAATTGAGGGGTATTCCTAAACACAAACCCCGCTTCTCCCGTTGGAGTCGCAAACAAGTCACCTTTGGTATGATTCAGAGTCGCGAGTCTAATCAGATCGACATTCTCGTGAGAACCACTCGCCAAGGTTGTTCGGGACTCTAACCCGCCTTGGACTTATGCCAATGGCTCTCCGCATCCTCCTTACTACCTCCGAATGCCGCCATCGCTCGCGGCCCCGCCCGAGTCGAGGTACTAGGCTTCATGGTCGGAACGACTTATCCGCCAGCCTAAGTGTTAGGTCAAGCGTTCAACATGACATGAGGAAGTACAGCGTTTGATGGTCGTTAAATGACTCGTACGGAGTCACTATGTTGAAACCTACACAAGACCCCGCCTTGTCTTAATTTATTATTCACATGGTTCTTTTCCACAATAGTAAATATAGCCAACCGTGATCCACCTCATCCTAAAGCTCGCAGTGACAGAAATCACCGACTTCTACCGCACTAAGCATGGCTAAGCATTTAACCTGCTCTCGAACTTAAATAGGATTCCAGCAAGATATCTCGGACAAGGAAGGATATATAATGCAGCAATTGGTTTCAACCAATTCCTATACTTAATGCATCATCAACAATAAAAGGTACTCAAAGTATTTGTAAAAACATGGGAGGCTTAATATGCTCCGGGCTTGCCTTTTCGTGAACGAGGAAGGCCGGTGGTCGTGGCACTTTTCGGGCAACTCCTCCATGGCGATCGCTTCGCCGGCTTCCCTCGCACCACGGCTTCCTCCTCCTGGTTGGCTCCTCGAACTCCAGCAACGCTACTCCCTCCAGCACACCTATTGCATGAATGCGCAAGATAAATATCATGGATGCACATGAACGAATGTCAGGGATGCTCGGGGAATGCACATGTTCGCTGTAGTTTGCATATTCTAACTTAAGCCCTATTCAAATCACTTTACTTACCAAGTTTATACAACCTAATGTATAATTGCTCATCTTTAGTTAATGACCTAGCACCTGCACCTAAGCATATTCTCAAGTTAGGCTAACCCCTAAACAATCAACGAGAACATTGCATCAAGCATACACTCAAGCATTTGTATTTCAGCAAAATGAATATTATATAGCGGCACAGTAAACTAGCCATAACTGGAGATTTATAATTGCAAATGACATGAAACAAGACAATATGGAAATCTTATGAAATTGTCTACAATTCATTTTTAGACCTCAAAGCATGATTCAACACTTTACCAAGTTGAATTCATAAATCAACAGAACTCTGTCCTCACAAGGCAGAGAGTAAGCAAAACTGGAACCTAACTTTAAACAGCTGTAGTTTCTAAACTACTGGGCCAAATGCCCTCAAATTTTGATAGGAGCTAGATACATAAATGATCTACAACTTTTGTATTCATCCCATTCACAACAAATCAAAATATCATGGGGAACTTTCCAAAGTCCCCAGATCTGTCCAGAGGGACATAATGCAAACGAATAATTATTACTTATGATATAAACACATGATTGGACAAAACCAACCTTACAGACATATCACACATATCACAAGAACACCAGAAAGTAGGGTGTTCATCCCCAAAACATTTCTTTTAATACCTTTCTTAATTTATTTAATTAATTAGAGGAAATAATAAACATATATGAAAACTACACCATTAATTCTACAAAAATTACAGTAGACACTACATGCCCTAAGTAGATTACCATAAAAATTTTACACCATTTGAGTAAGTATAACAACCTACACAAAAATGGTAAGGCAGAATGGGTTAAAATGGCATAATTAGGAAACCTTAGTGAAAAGTGTCAAGCAATAGATTTCATATTTTTTCTAGCATCCTTAAGGTACTAAGATACTACCTACCAAGTTTCATGGCCATAGGATTCCTAGAAAATTTACAAAAATTCACACAAATATCTACCAATGATAAAAGGAAAATATATAACTAAAAAACTACACTTGAAATGACTCTCAAATTTTAACCAGAGCTTCTACTATACAATACTAGCTTACCCACAAAATTTCATAATTTTTGGATCAAAGAAACTCAAGATATGATTTAAACAAGTTTGCATGCATTCAAAAACACATTTAAAGTTTAAATTTAATTCTTCCATAAACTCTACTACAAGTGCTCATATTATATTTTTCCTAAATACTACACTTCACTACGAGGCTAACAAAATTGGAACCACCCAATTTGGATCTACAAAACAGGAGATACAAATTTTACAAAACAACACGAAAAATTGGAATTTTTGAACTATCTTCTACTCAACGGTCACTGACGAGCGGGGCCCTCGGGTCAGACGACCCCACTTGTCAGCGAAAGGAAACAGGGGACGGCGGCGTTCGATGGTGCGGCGGTGGTCTAGCTCACCGACGGTGAGGACTCCGGCGACACCGAGGACACCTACGTGATCTACGTGATGCGGTGAGTCGATTGGTGCTAGTGGCACGACCTACGACCTAGCGGAGGTGGCACGTCGCCGGTGATGGCGGCACGGCAGAGCTCCGGTGAGATGTAAAGACGACGGTGAGCCCTTGCTGCCTCATTCAAGCTCGGTATGAGCTCCACGAGGTCACTATGGAGCTATCCAAGCCAAGATAGGAGGACGAGGAGGTCTTGGTGGTGGGTGACCACGGTGAGCTCCGCTCCGGCGAGACGCGACCACGGAGACGGCGGCAAAAAAATGGCCAATGGCCCTCACCTACGGCACGGATGGCATGGCTAAGTGGTGGAGGACGTAGAGGAGGACACGGCGACGCTTTGGTCGAGCTGTGGTGCGCGTTTTTGCGACGACGAGCGGGCTAGGCGACGACGGAGCTCTGCGGCAACGATGGCGGAGTGACTGAGCTCGCTTGCTGCGCGCGGTGGAGGCGAAGAAATGAAAAATTGGACTGTCGAGCTGGTCGGGCAGGCGCGTGGGAGTGTGCACGTTGTGGCTGGCCTCGCCAGGTGTCCATGGCGTGCGGGTCGCGTCGGTCGACGGCCAATGACGGGTGTCACCACGCCGATCGATTTCTGAAATGGAGGTCATCAGAGTATGACCGAAACGCTGATTCAAAGCTCCATTCACCGAATCGACAAAGCTAAGATGGACCGTGATTAGCTCCTAAACCGAGACGAGTTAGGGGAAGAAATGTTCATGAAAGTTATAGAGCTATAGTAGGGCAACAACTTTGATTTAGAAATCAACAGCCAGATCTCCATGGATCAAGAGTTGTATCAAGCCAAAGTGGGCTCAATCAAACTGAAATGGCAGTTAGGACTTAGCAAATTTTTCAAGTGTTGACTCCACCTTCAAATCTGACTTGTGGGTCCTTTTTGAGCATGTTCTGCACATTTTCATGAGATGGTCATAAAATAACTTTTGTTCCTTATATAATTCTCTACAACTTTTCTTTAGGTTGCTCAGACATGCAAACATCCTAAGCTACACTTTTTAAATAGTCAAACACAAGAGCTCTAGGGGTCCAAATTGGTCAACCATGACTTGGAAACCTAATTAGGCAAAATGATCAACAAGAACATTGTTCCTAATGACATTCTAAGTATAACTAAGTTGCTTAAGAGCATTATTAGCCACACCACACAATGGTCACACCAAAAATCAAGCATCACAGGCATTGAAACAAGGAAGAACAAGTGAAGGGTTACTTTTGTTTCAAGGCCATGTTTCATATGTTTCATGATCTTGTTGCATGGTATTAACTAACCTTGTTTCACTAAGTGAGTGGCACATGTTGCACTTAGGTGTTGCACACTTTACATTTCATAAAAGAAACAACACACATGAAATATACAACATGTTGCAATGTTTCGAAATCATGTTTCATGTGATATAAGTTCACGAATGGATGCATGATGCTCATGTTCATGAAATGCAGTGCAAATGTGGAAGCCAAACACCTGAGGTGTTACAGCCCTCCCCCCTTATAAAAATCTTGTCCCGAGATTTGAAAAGCGTACCATTATTGATAGAATTCCTTATAACCATCCCTCAAATAATCTTCCCTTTCCCATGTTGCATCGCGTTCACTACCCTGATTACTCCACATGACTTTATAAAACTTGACCACATGACTCCGAGTCACTCGCTCACGAGTGTCAATCGCTCGAACCGGCTTTTCTTCAAAGGTCAAATTAGATTTTAACTCGATATCCCCCAATGGAATTCTCTCTTCAGGGACGCGAAGACATTTCTTCAATTGGGATACATGAAAGACATTGAAGATAGCACTCATCTCTGGGGGTAATTGAATCTTGTACGCCACCTTACCACTTTGTCCAATGATTTCAAATGGACCAACATATCTCGGTGCAAGCTTTCACTTCACACCAAAGCGTTGGACACTCTTCATAGGTGAGACTTTCAGATAAACGAAGTCTCCAACTTCAAACTCAATAGGTTTTCTACGTCGATCAGCATAACTTTTCTGCCTAGCTTGAGCTGCGGCCATGTGAGTTTGGATAGTATGGACTTGTTCTTCGGCTTCTTGAACAAAATCAATTCCATAATATCTCCTTTCACCGGCTTCTACCCAGTTCAACGGGGTTCTACACTTTCGGCCATACAAATCTTCAAACGGTGCCATCTTGATACTCTCTTGATAACTGTTATTGTACGAGAATTCAGCTAGGGGCAACCATTTTTCCCATGAGCCCTTAGCCGAGATGACACATGCTCTCAACATATCTTCTAAGATTTGATTCACTCGTTCAGTTTGCCCATTGGTTTGCGGATGATAAGCAGAACTTCTTACTAGCTTAGTTCCTAATAATCCGTGTAAGTGCTCCCAAAAGCGAGCAGTGAACTGTGGTCCTCTATCCGAGACAATAGTACAAGGGATCCCATGAAGTCGGACTATCTGGTTGAAGTACAACTCCGCATAGTCGGTTGGACGAAAGTCTATGCGGACAGGAATGAAGTGTGCTGACTTGGTCAACCGGTCAACAATCACCCAAATGGAGTTAAAATTCCTCTGAGTAGGAGGGAGTCCAACAATAAAATCCATACTTATCTCCTCCCATTTCCAACCTGGAATAGAGAGTGGCTGAAGTAATCCAGCTTTCATGTGCACAGCCTTGACTCGACAACAAGTGTCACACCTAGCCACATAAGCGGCTATCTCTTTCTTCATTTTGGTCCACCAAAATCGAGGCTTCAAATCATGATACATTTTGCTACTAACAGGATGAATAGATAATTTAGAGGAATGAGCTTCGGATATGATTTGATTTCTAAGCTCTCTATCCTTCGGAACTACCAACCTATCCTTGAACCATAACATGTCATTCTCATCCACTCAAAAATGTTTGGTTTCTTGCTCTTTCATCTTGCGCTTGATGTGAAACACACCTGCATCTATCTTCTGTAGCTCGATAATTCGACTCTGTAGAGTACAACTGACAATGATGTTGTGAAGGACTGCAGGATGAAGGAGCTTTGACAAATGGACGTCACTCTCAATCAAAGAGTGGCAGTGAGACTTCCTGCTTAAGGCATCCGCTACGACGTTTGCCTTGCCAGGGTGATAGTGCACTTGGAGGTTATAATCCTTGATCAACTCGAGCCATCTTCTCTGACGCATATTCAACTCTGGCTGAGTGAAGATGTACTTGAGACTTTTATGATCAGTGTAGATGTTGCACACATTGCCAAGTAAATAATGTCTCCAGGCCTTCAAAGCATGAACAACTGCGGCGAGTTCTAAGTCATGCGTTGGATAATTCACTTCATGCTTTCGAAGTTGGCGAGAGGTATAAGCAATGACTCTACCTTCCTGCATAAGAACACCTCCTAGCCCAATACCTGATGCATCGCAGAACACATCAAAAGGTTTCTCGATATCCGGTTGTGCTAAAACCGGAGCCGAAGTTAGAAGAGTTCACAGGGTATGGAAAGCCGCATCACACTTAGGAGTCCAGACAAACTTCATGTCTTTTTGCAGCAATCGAGTTATAGGCTTGTCTATTTTAGAGAAATCCGGGATGAAGCGACGATAATAGCCAGCCAACCCCAGAAAACTCCGAACCTCATGCACCGAGATTGGAGCCTTCTAGTTCAACACTTCTTGCATCTTGGTGGGATCAACCATAATTCCACCATCCGACAATACGTGTCCAAGAAAAGGTACCTCACGAAGCCAAAATTCACATTTGCTGAACTTTGCATACAGCTGGTGTTCTCGCAATCTAGTGAGAACCACCCGCAAATGTTCAACATGATCTTCTTCATTTTTAGAATAGACTAGGATATCATCTATAAATACCACCACAAATTTGTCCAACTCGGGCATAAACACTGAATTCATCAGATACATAAAATGTGCGGGGGCATTGGTCAATCCAAAAGACATAACCAGGTACTCATACAGACCATATCTCGTAGAGAATGTGGTTTTTGGGACATCCTCAGGCCGAATCTTGATTTGATGATACCTAGATCTCAAATCAATCTTAGAAAAGACTTTTGCTTTGGACAACTGATCAAATAAGATATCTATGCGTGGCAGAGGGTACTTATTCTTGATTGTAACTGCATTCAAGGGTCTATAATCTACACACATGCGTAGGGATTGATCCTTCTTCTTCACAAAGATAGCTGGGCACCCCCATGGAGATGAACTGGGACGGATAAGGGCTTTCTTTAGAAGTTCATTCAACTGGGTCTTAAGTTCAGCTAGTTCATTGGGAGGCATTCTATATGGCCTTCTAGAGATAGGAGCTGTGCCAGGAAGCAACTCTATCTTGAACTCCACTTCCCGATCCGGGGTAATCCAGGCAAATCATCGGGAAAAACATCCGGAAAGTCACACACTACAGGGATATCTGCAATAGCCTTTGCTTGCACCGCATTAGCCGCACAAGAAAGATTGATGTCCCCGGGTAGTTGCACCAAAAAACCTTCCTCGATTACTAGGATCTCTCGAGCATGACTACTCTAGTCGATGTATCAATAAGCACCCCGCGCTCGCTCATCCAATTCATTCCCAATATCACATCGATACCCAGCTCCCGGTAAAACTACCAGATCAACTCGATAACTTCGCCTCTATCTCAAATTGTACGTCCCCAACTACAAGCTTGGTTGGGATAATACCACCGCAGCCCTAATACAATAACCCTCACCCTCAACAAAGATATGTTTTCTCGATAAACTTGGATGCAAATGCTGGACTAATAAAGGAATGCGAAGCACCCAATCAAATAGTACAACTACGGGTGTTGATCAATCGAAACTTACCAAAGAGTCACTACCTCTCCCGAAGGAATCTCAAGAATATTAGTGTGGTTCACCCGCCTCGACGACCACCTTGGTAGTTATTCTTCTTAGGGTAAGGGCATTCCCTTGCCCAAAGGGTCTGCCTTGTTGTAGTTCCAAAGACGGCATGTTGCTTGGAGGAGCTCTGAACTACCTCGACCGGTAGTGCCCTTGGGAAGAGCAATCAGAAATGCCTTATAAAACCCAGGCCTTGGCGGATTCTTCATGCATGTGGGCGAAACTTAGCGGTGACGCCGGAGGACTAATGGAGCCCTCTCGTGTGACGGGAGCCTTGATTGTGAGGCACCCGCCTCATAGGCTCTCTTACGACTTTTTGAAGCAAAGATACACAACATTGTTGTTCTCTTGCGATAAAGCATCACTCACAAACTCATTAAAATGAGCACACTTGTAATTTCCCATGGTCTTCATAAGTTTGGGGCTAAGTCCTCGCTTGAAACTTGCGATTTTTTTGGCATCGGTGTCAACAAACTCAAGAGCATACCTTGCAAGGTTATTAAAAGCCCGCAGGTATTCATTCAAGCTCTTGTTCCCCTAGTTAACTTCATGAACTCTATATGCTTGATCGCCATGAGACCGTGGAGGAATATAATTTCCCGAAAGCGCACTTGAACTGATCCTAGGTGATTTGGGCATTAGCGGGCATAGTGGACCGATGATGACTCCACCAAATGCCACCGCCCATGCAGTTGGTGAGATGCGTGACTCGATCTTCAAACCTCTACCAGCGGAAAGCAGCATTTTAACTTCGCCGAGAGTATTCCACCACTCATCGCTTTGTAGAGGCTCCTCACCTCCTTGAAGATTGGGGTTTCGTGTCAAGGAAATCCTTGAAATCACCAGATTGATTTGGTTCCGGTCCTTGGCGTGGACCACGACCATCCCGATTCAGAATCGTGACGGAGGGCCTCGCCATAGTGCGTTGTCCTTCCACAAGCATTGCTATCAATTACACAGGTGTGGGTGGTGGTGGTGGAAGATCATCATCATCACCACCGCACCATTGAACGAAAAGCGAGGCATCTCGCAACAATGCGCAACCAAGATTTATTGATGATGTCAAGACATTGGAGAGGAACAATATAATTGTGCCAAACTGAATTTACATGGACGAGAATGTAAACTTCATACAATAAATAGAGGCAATTAATTCATTCTCCAATCACCACATCATCAAGTTGATTACTAGCGCCATACGCAGTGCATTCCAACATGACAAGTTTTAAACTTATCCATTACGATACGCATCCTGAAGGGAGCGAATTAAAGTACATTACATGCCAAGTTTGAATTAAAAGAGTACATCCAACATCACCATCGTACTTAAGTCCATTACATCAATGACGCAAAAGCTTAAACTAGCGAGACTTGCTAACGAACTACTTGTCAAGTGATCGTTTGTCCACATCGGAGACACCTTGGACTTCTTTTGGGTCTTCCTCTTCTTCTTCTTCTTCATCTCGCCGGCCACCGCATGGTCAACCATCCGCACGCCCTCTTCTTCCTCAACAACCCTCAATCACTTGAGGTCCACCCACATTTGGATACCTTGGTATGGGGTGAGGAATAGGAAATAGACGGTTGTGCAGCTTGATGGTGCTCAACCCAAGCTCTTCAAGCTTTGTTCTTGTAGTGCTTCGCTCCCTTTGAAAGGCGCCAGGGTTGGCCAAAATCCAACCTCGACGCCTTTCTTCTCGCTAACTCTAAAGTCGCATCCCGGTGACGTGTCACATGATCCAACTCTTGTGCAGCCTCATCTCTCTCAATAGTGAGGTTCATCACCGGTTATGAAGCTCATCTCTCTCAAAGCGGTTTGACCCCATCAAGGTAAGCGATAATTTGTAATACCACGAATCTCATCAACTTCTTGCCGAGCTCTCCCACATGCATTCACCTTACGGCGATACTTGCGGGCACGCAACCTTGAACTTGTGATGAGCTTCCATTGCCTTGCCGGCTTCATCAAGCACACCGAAAGGGTGTTTTGCTTCGACTCGACAAAGCTTCAAACTGCCATTATAGCACTCATTCTAGCGTTGTCGCTCACACCTGTTCGCCACGGCCTCGAACCAAGGCTCGACCAATGTCCCGAGTCCACTCACCTTCGTAGGAGACACTGGGAATGGATGAAGCAGTCCACCCACTAACTCATCCCCAAGCTCATGCTATATCCATCAAGACATCAAGGGCAAAGAACTCGAAGCGTCTTCCCATGGGCTTTGCCCATCGGGTCTCAATGCTCCACCCATGCCACAACAGGTCTAGTGGGGTTTTTGCGGCACGATGAAGGTCACGATGTACCATGGTACATCTCCCAATGGTACCGCCTTGCCTCCACGTGTAGTCAAGTGCCTCTGGGTACCCAAACCGAATCGAGCACCCTCTAGAGCAAAGTGGGAGTTCCGAACTAGTCCAAAAGGTGTCATACCAAGAGGGAAACACGGCGCGCCCATCTCAGATATCAAAAGGGATGCAATTCACGTGAGAGGATTATTTTGCCGAGAGGTTGCACTTTACATTTGGGATAAGCAATTATAAGGGAGGGGGTAATGCAATATGAATGACATGAGTGAATATGATGCATGCGCGTTCCGTACGTCCTCACAAACCTATGAAAATTTAAGCTTTAGCGGAACATACGGTGGCATACATACGTTCTCTCAATTAGCGGTAACTAGTCGATCTACACGGTGCGTTGTTAGTGTACCTGCAGAAAACTTCATTGCAGCCCAACCCAACAAGATATAATGCTAATTACACAAGCAGTAACTAAGATACTCTCCATATATACATCCCCCGATATATATACTTCGATATCCAAGCTACCCGACAAATGTACCCACAATTAAGTACCTTCATATATACATGTATACAACATGTAAATACTCCAATAACCACAACTAGCTCTCCCCTAGACCGACGGTTGGATGGTCATGCTCTCACAACTCACTCTTACCTTAGCGTAGAGGCAATTGATCCATACATTACCATTCAAACGAATGGCATCCATGCAATATCACGCCGCATGGACGACGAAATAGAAACAATCAATTCCCCCAAGTTAGTAATTATATATAAGCCACCTAGAAGTCCTTAAGTGGGCTATAAAGGATGTGATCACCAGTATACCATAATTTTTTTGATTTTTGAACACTTATATATAACTATAAGTTGGAAAACCGTTTTTACAACAAAAGCTTTTGTTTTAAAGAGCCGTAAGACATGTTTAATGTTGAATCTAGCTCTGATGCCAGCTGTCACAGAACCAACCAATTTATAAGAGCACAAGTACAAAAACAATCACCGAAACGATCAAATTCTTGAACTTGAGCCCATATAAACCCGGTAGTCAACTGAAATCTCGAAGGATTTCAAATCAACTTGCATACAACCAAGATCACAAAGAATTCAACATAACATATCGTGACGTTACAACATTTCACGACGCGTTTGCAAATAGATTACATCATCACAGTCATCAAGTATTACAAAACAAGTCTTGTAAAACATGCGAAGCAAATAGTTTAACTTACACACCCGAGTTCAAATACGCATACTGGTTCACGATGATCACAAACCGCAAAAAGCATTCAGATAAGAGAATGTAGATCATGCCCATGATCTAGTCTTCATCACCCGCCGGGTGGAGACAATACTTACAGAATCCCTGATATAGAAGGTCATCTGCAACAAGAGGGAATAAACCCTGAGTACGGGAATGTACTCAGCTAGACTTACCCGTTAAAAACCAAAATAAATGACACCAAGTATTATGCATAGCTTAATGTAGTGGATCTGGCTGACACTTTCTTTTTGCGAAAAGCATAAGTAATAATGATCAACTCTTAGCCCGAACTAGCAATGACTTTTTAGCCATTAACTCATCATCTATATTAGCACCTATACTAAGCAATCATTTTATTAGGGTGCAAACATTAATAACCATATCAGGTATTCATTGTGGCAACCTTATCATCATCATCATCCATTTAACCATATCGTTAAATTAATTGAATCTACGTTGTCACGCTCACCAAGTTCTCACAATCCGGAGAGACGGCGATTCAATCGATTCCTATCCAAATGGAGGGTATTCCTAAACACAAACCCCGCTTCTCCCGCTTTGAGTCGCAAAACAAGTCACCTTTGGTACGATTCAGAGTCGCGAGTCCGATTAGATCGACATTCTCGTGAGAAACCACTCGCCAAGGTTGTTCGGGACTCTAAGCCGCCTTTGGACTTATGCCAATGGCTCTCCGCACATCCTTACTACCTCCGTAATGTCGCCATCGCCGTGTCCCCTACCGAGTCGAGCTATTAGGCTTCATGATCGGAACGACTTATCCGCCAACTAAGTGTTAGGCTACGCTCAACATGACATGAGGACGACATACGTGATCGGGTCCTTAAACGACTCGACGGAGTCACTATGTTCAAAACCTACACAAGACCCCGCTTCGGTCTTAATTCATTATTCACATGGTTCTTTTCTACAATAGCAAATATAGCCAACCGTGATCCACCTCATCCTAAAGCTCGCAGTGATAGGAAATCACCGACTTCTACCGCACTAAGCATGGCTAAGCATTTAACCCATTCCCGAACTTAAATAGGATTCCAAAGCGATATCCGGACAAGGAAGGATATATAATGCAGCAATTGGTTCCAACCAATTCCTATACTTAATGCATCATCAACAATAAAAGGCACTCAAAGTATTTGTAAAAACATGGGAGGCTTAATATGCTCGGGGCTTGCCTTTTCAGAACGAGGAAGGTCGGTGGTCGTGGCACTCGGGCAACTCCTCCGCGATCGCTTGCCGGCTTTCCTCGCACCTCGGCTTCCTCCTCCTGGTTGGCTCCCTCGAACTCCAGCAACGTCCACTCCTCCGCACACCTATTGCATGAATGCGCAAGATAAATATCATGGATGCACATGAACGAATGTCAGGGATGCTCGGGGAATGCACATGTTCGCTGTAGTTTGCATATTCTAACTTAAGCCCTATTCAAATCACTTTACTTACCAAGTTTATACAACCTAATGTATAATTGCTCATCTTCAGTTAATGACCTAGCACCTGCACCTAAGCATATTCTCAAGTTAGGCTAACCCCTAAACAATCAACGAGAACATTGCATCAAGCATACACTCAAGCATTTGTATTTCAGCAAAATGAATACTATATAGCGGTACAGTAAACTAGCCATAACTGGAGATTTATAATTCCAAATGACATGCAACAAGACAATATGGAAAGCTTATGAAATTGTCTACAATTCATTTTTAGACCTCAAAGCATGATTCAACACTTTACCAAGTTGAATTCATAAATCAACAGAACTCTGTCCTCACAAGGCAGAGAGTAAGAAAAACTGGAACCTAACTTTAAACATAGTTCAAATGCCCTCAAATTTTGACAGGAGCTAGATACATAAATGATCTACAACTTTTGTATTCATCCCATTCACAGCAAATCAAAATATCATGGGGAACTTTCCAAAGTCCCCAGATCTGTCTAGAGGGACATAATGCAAACGAATAATTATTACTTATGATATAAACACATGATTGGACAAAACCAACCTTACAGACATATCACACATATCACAAGAACACCAGAAAGTAGGGTGTTCATCCCCAAAACATTTCTTTTAGTACCTTTCTTAATTTATTTAATTAATTAGAGGAAATAATAAACATATATGAAAACTACACCATTAATTCTACAAAAATTACAGTAGACACTACATGCCCTAAGTAGATTACCATAAAAATTTCACACCATTTGAGTAAGTATAACAACCTACACAAAAATGGTAAGGCAGAATGGGTTAAAATGGCATAATTAGGAAACCTTAGTGAAAAGTGTCAAGCAACAGATTTCATATTTTTCCTAGCATCCTTAAGGTACTAAGATACTACCTACCAAGTTTCATGGCCATAGGATTCCCAGAAAATTTACAAAAATTCACACAAGTATCTACCAATGATAAAAGGAAAATATATAACTCAAAAACAACACATGCAATGACTCTCAAATTTTATCCAGAGCTTCTACTATACAATACTAGCTTACCCACAAAATTTCATAATTTTTGGATCAAAGAAACTCAAGATATGATTTAAACAAGTTTGCATGCATTCAAAAACACATTTAAAGTTTCAATTTAATTCTTCCATAAACTCTACTACAAGTGCTCATATTATATTTTTCCTAAATACTACACTTCACTACGAGGCTAACAAAATTGGAACCACCCAATTTGGATCTACAAAACAGGAGATACAAATTTTACAAAACAACACGAAAAACTGGAATTTTTGAACTATCTTCTACTCAACGGTCACTAACGAGCGGGGCCCTCGGGTCAGACGACCCCACCTGTCAGCGAAAGGAAACAGGGGACGGCGGCGTTCGATGGCGCGGCGGTGGTCTAGCTCACCGACGGCGAGGACTCCGGCGACACCGAGGACACCTACGTGATCTACGTGATGCGGTGAGTCGATTGGTGCTAGTGGCACGACCTACGACCTAGCGGAGGTGGCACGTCGCCGGTGATGGCGGCACGGCAGAGCTCCGGCGAGACGTACAGACGACGGCGAGCCCTTGCTGCCTCATCCGAGCTCGGTATGAGCTCCACGAGGTCACTATGGAGCTATCCAAGCCAAGATAGGAGGACGAGGAGGTCTCGGTGGTGGGTGACCACGGTGAGCTCCGCTCCGGCGAGACGCGACCACCTTAACGGCGGCGGAAAAACGGCCAATGGCCCTCACCTACGGCATGGATAGCTCGGCTAAGTGGTGGAGGACGTAGAGGAGGACACGGCGACGCTTTGGTCGAGCTGTGGTGCGCGTTTTTGCGACGACGAGCGGGCTAGGCGATGACGGAGCTCCACGGCAACGATGGCGGAGCGATTGAGCTTGCTTGCTACGCGTGGTGGAGGCGAAGAAATGAAAAATTGGACTGTCGAGCTGGTCGGGCAGGTGCGTGGGAGTGTGCACGTCGTGGCTGGCCTCGCCAGGGTGTCCGCGGCGCGTGGCCGTGCGGTCAGACGGCCGGCGACGGGTGTCACCACGCGTCGACAGATTTCTGAAACGGAGGTCACTGTAGCATGACTGAAACGCTGATTCAGTGCTCCATTCACCGACTGACAGGCTAAGATGGACCGTGATTAGCTCCTAAACCGAGACGAGTTAGGGGAAGAAATGTTCATGAAAGTTATAGAGCTATAGTAGGGCAACAACTTTGATTTAGAAATCAACAGCCAGATCTCCATGGATCAAGAGTTGTATCAAGCCAAAGTGGGCTCAATCAAACTGAAATGGCAGTTAGTACTTGGCAAATTTTTCAAGTGTTGACTCCACCTTCAAATCTAACTTGTGGGTCCTTTTTGAGCATGTTCTGCACATTTTCATGAGATGGTCATAAAATAACTTTTGTTCCTTATATAATTCTCTACAACTTTTCTTTAGGTTGCTCAGACATGCAAACATCCTAAGCTACACTTTTTAAATAGTCAAACACAAGAGCTCTAGGGGTCCAAATTGGTCAACCATGACTTGGAAACCTAATTAGGCAAAATGATCAACAAGAACATTGTTCCTAATGACATTCTAAGTATAACTAAGTTGCTTAAGAGCATTATTAGCCACACCACACAATGGTCACACCAAAAATCAAGCATCACAGGCATTGAAACAAGGAAGAACAAGTGAAGGGTTACTTTTGTTTCAAGGCCATGTTTCATATGTTTCATGATCTTGTTGCATGGTATTAACTAACCTTGTTTCACTAAGTGAGTGGCACATGTTGCACTTAGGTGTTGCACACTTTACATTTCATAAAAGAAACAACACACATGAAATATACAACATGTTGCAATGTTTCGAAATCATGTTTCATGTGATATAAGTTCACGAATGGATGCATGATGCTCATGTTCATGAAATGCAGTGCAAATGTGGAAGCCAAACACCTGAGGTGTTACAGCTAAGCTCACAAGGTTGCTATGTCAATGCAAATGGCCAAGGGAGTGAGTTTGAGCCGGCCATGGGGCTTAAATAGAGAGCACCCACAAAAAGAGTCGTTGGCTCCTCTGTCCAGTGAAACACGGGCTGACCGAATGCGTCGGTTAGGTTGACCGGACGCAGGACCACATCATCCGGTTGCCCGATGCTCGCCATGTGTCATCAGCATCAAATGTTGAGCGTCCGATCTTAACGGCTAGTCAGCTTCGCGCCACATGTTAAGTTGCGACCAGACGCACTACAGTGTAGGACCAGACGCACTATCGCCTGGCGTCCGGTCACTTCTAGTAAGGTTCCAGAGGCAGAAATTCGTGACCGGACGTGTCCGGTGGCTCATGACCGGACCCAGGCCTACATTATGTCAACTCAGCCTACATCACTAGGTGAACGAACGCACCCCCTGCGCATCCGGTCCCTCTTTCTCTTCAGCGTCCTATCAAGGGACCAAGGGCGGCCTTCATGCGCGCCATTGACTGGACGTGGGGTTATAGTCCAGTCAATACGAAACTTCTCCTTTTGACCCCAAACTTCACCACCCTTGATGAAATATGCCAACCAACAAGTGTATCACCTTGTGCACATGTGTTAGCATATTTTCACAAATGTTTTCAAGGGTGTTAGTACTCCACTAGATCCTAAATGCATATGCAATGAGTTAGAGCATCTAGTGGTACTTTGATAACCGCATTTCGATATGAGTTTCACCCCTCTTAATAGTATGGCTATCGATCCTAAATGTGATCACACTCGCTAAGTGTCTCGATCACTTAAACCAAAACGCACCTATCAATTTCACCTTTGCCTTGAGTTTTTTGTTTTTCTCTTTCTTCTTTTCCAAGTCCAAGCACTTGATCATCACCATGGCATCACCATCATCATGTCATGATCTTCATTTGCTTCACCACTTGGAGTAGTGCTACCTATCTCATAATCACTTTGATAAACTAGGTTACCACTTAGGGTTTCATCAATTCACCAAAACCAAACTAGAGCTTTCACGGCATCCGCAAGGCACGCGGCAATAGTGACCTGGCGTGCGTAGTGCGAGTGAGCTGGACACAGTGCTTGGGACATGACATCCACCTAGGCTTTTTCCAATCACTCACTACTACCCGAGGGCTAACTTTTCCTTGTTGTTTTTCTTTTCCTTCCCTTCCTTGTTCACCATATGCGCCAACCTTTTGTACGAACTAAGATCGCGACATACATGCTTCCTCCAAAACCACATTCTCTTGTAACTTTGGGGGAACACTATTTCATCAACCCGTTGTGGATTTCCCGTTTGAACACTCGAATACTTCCAAGAAGAATATTTTGTGTCAAGAGCGGTACGACGGTGTAAATTGGTAAAGGTGCTTGGTCAACAACCTCGATACCAGCGCGTGCCGAGCAGCATCACCATGTGGTAGCTGTTCCATAGGGGCCCTCGATTTTGTTGCGGCACCATAAGCTATTAACCAGGCAATTATTACCAACTTACACGCCATGAAAGCGGTGGGGTCATAGACCACAGAATCAGAGGAGTATTGCAAGGGAAGATTCAGACAACAAAGGTTCCTTTTGCAACAAGGGACAAGGAATTCAAATCCCACAACGGATTTGATTTAAAGAGATTCAAGTGCTCTGCTAGGACATCCATAATTAGTTGACACAGTGTCCTATGTTATCCAATCATGGCTGGTCTGCTGGCATCTTAATGGTGGCTCTCTTGTAACCCACTTAACATCATCCTTGAAAACCCTAAGCACGTCTAACGAGACCTAAGGACAGATGGACGCAATAAACACAACGACATAAATAAAATGCACATCCCAAACGTCCTTATGCTGGTACAACATACAGGCATTCACTCTCCCATTCTCGACACATCGTTCACCTTCCCTACGATCGGACGATCTCAACAACTATAGACGAAATACAACGGAAAGATTACAATATTGGAGGACAGCGACAAAAGACACCACTAACTATGGGTACATCTTCCCAAGGCAACTAATCTACTTTGTAGGACCACACATCTTCATTCATGGGCTCGATAGATTCTTTTACTGCCTAGGCTATGGATCTGTCTCCTCTCTAGGCAGTGGCTGAGTGAGGGGAAGCAAGGGCTCTACTTCTGACACTTCTGAGGGTGGGGGTGCTGGTGGTGCTGCAACACCGGTTCTCCTTCTTTTCGGTGGGTGGACAGGGATTCCCTTCAAGATCAAGGGATCCTGCCTTTCAGCGGCTAGTGTCCTACGCTTGGCCCTGGTGACAAGGTAGGCCTCTCCCAACTGATGGGCATGTCGATCTTCAGCCTCCTTTAGGGCTTCCGACATGGCAGTCTCACGACTCTCTGCGGGTGCCGCACTGGCATGCGCTTAGGCAAGCTACACCTGGAGCATCCTGGAGAAGATCTTGGCTTCCTCGGCTTGTCGGAGGCACTTCCTTAGCTCTGAGGCTTGCCGGTCATACTACTCATCCAGAGCAAGCAGGTATGTGGTCAAGTGCACCACGGTTGGACTGTCTTCTTGTGCATCCCGCCCTTACAAAGCCTCTATGCGAGCCCTCCATACCCATCGATTCTTTTCCAAAGGTGGAAAGAACCTCATGGGGGTACGAGCAATGGGCTCTTCATAGATCTGGCAAAGGTACCGCCAGGCTTTGTGGGCCACAACTTGGTAGGTGTCTACGAAGAGAAACCCGGTTGCGGTCACATTCTAGGCTTCACTGATGTTGGGGAACTCCTCACTCTTCCCAATATAGACGGTAACTTCACACTGCTCAGTGCCATGCTTTTCATACTCACAACCCTCAAACTTGGGAAGGTCCTTGACTCTAAGCTTTTGTAGGGTGGCATACAGGATTTTGGAAAAACCCTCAGTGTTCAGGCAGTAACTGCTAACCCAGGCTCCTGCCATTCTCGGTGGGTGGTTGCAAGGAAGGATTGAGTAAAAGGCTTGCTCAAAAGGAAGGCCTAGGTGAGCTAGAGTGCACCGAGTGGTGGTAACAATGGCTAGGCCAAGCCCTGCTTATAATGGCAGAGCGGTCAGTGGTCCTGGCGCAGTCCATCTTTGGTTCCAGCGCGGCCACTACAAATGATTCGATTGAATTTTTTGCGCGTTCAAGGCGAGCGATGTCCGAGGCCATTAATGACTAATACGGCTGTAGGACAAGGGTCAGACAAGAGCCCATAAAAGAGTACAGGGAGACGTGGGTCACGGCAGGCGTGAACCACAGACGAACGTGAAGCATGAAGCCACAGTGCGGTAGTAACTCTGGAACAAGGACGAGTCAGTCGTGCACAATACGACACGCGTGACATCTATGAAGGGTGCATCTACCAGCAATACGGTCATGATGACTAAGGAATTACTAGCACGACTGACTTAAAGATCGTATACTACGTGAGAGTCAGTCTACCAGAGAGAACCTAGTTAAACCTATTCCAGATGTTCAACTATAGCAATAGGGCTACTTATATACTTCTTAGTTAAACGCCCTAACTTTTTGCAAAAAAAAATAGGTTGTCAAATTTTAGTTTAGAAAAGTATTTTGAAGCCTTATTTCCTCATTTATGCTCTGATACTACCTGTAGCAGAACCGTTTAATCTAATGTCTCCCATGAGTACTTGTCTTCCATTAGACACTAAGTACCCAAGAGAGAACACTAAACTACGCAGTTCCATCGAGCACACCCCAAGGGAGAACTAAAAAATCCACATTTTTCCATCAGGATCACAAATGAGAGAATAAAGCTTACAACATTCTTAAGTCATTTCTTACATCACCTTATTACAGTACCAGAATATTACCTCAATTTATTATAACAACGGATTATAACAATGTTATCAGAGTTACAATGGAAGTAGGATTAACTTAAGGACATGGTGGAGCTTTAACAAAATGGACATTTATATACAAGAGATGCTAACAGATTTACATCTTTTCTTATAAAGCCTTTTGTGAGGGTTATAAATAAACACAATGGTCGTAGCATGAAAGGAATTCTCGCTGAGCCCACCAGGAGGTCTCCCCACACAAGAGTCAGCTCTAAGTATCCTCCGATAACCTACAATAGGGGGAATAAAACCCTGAGTACTTGATTGTACTCAGCAAGACTTACCCGACAGGAGGAAAAGAAAAGACTCCAAGGATATGCAAGGCTATCTGGCTTGTGGGTTATTGTATCTGTGGAAGCATTACTAAACGTGCGTCCTTATATTCAATTTCATTAGCAGTCATCATTAGTTCATTTACTAACCATTCTTGGTAAGCGCCTATGCTACTTTCAAGCAGGTGGTAAGTAATCAGAACTATTTTACCATCTTTCTTATTCTAGTTCTTACTACGGTGCTAGATCATAACCAAGTTGTTACCGTATCACATGGCGATTCACGAACCAATGTATCCCAGCTGGGTACCCTGAAACACACACCCCGCTTGTACCCCAGGCACAAGCAAGACCAACCCACCACTCTCCTATCAAGGGGTCCAGGTCCCCGTCCAAACTTGGACTCCAAGCACCCACTCCTGAGTCCCAGACTCAGTGTGGTGCTTAGACTTCCACCATCCCCGCCTCCAATCAGTCGGTCCAGAAAGAGCCGAAACCCACGATAAGAGAGAAACGCGCCTTTCCGCTCTCATAAGCAAGTATGTGCTTACGATAATAAGTCTGTGACCTGACTAAAATCCATAGCAACGGACGGTCCTTAACTGACACAGGCGGAATAAGTGCAACACGAGCCTCGCTCGAATGCCTAATCAAGCCCAGATCCAAAGTACCATTCCGCCCGGTCTTCAATTATCATTCATATATATTCCATGTTATAGTAATATAATAACAACACTAATATCTTTTCTATCTCTCACGAGTGATAGGTAATCACTCGACTTCTACCGGATCCTATAGCATAGCAATCTACACGATCCTGACATACTAGTAGTACTCATAGAATAAGGATATATATATGCAAGTGGTTTGCATTCAACTCCTTAAAACTTAATACACAAGCATATGATAAAGTACGGAATAATAGGGGTTATGCACCAGGGCTTGCCTGGGTAAGATATAACCAAGAGTTAGCATTCCATCATAGTGATACGATCATCAAGGCATCATCTTTTCCATTCCCTCGGTTGACTCCATGATCCATTGTTGTTCTTATTATGATATATGTGGATGTAATGCAGAGATGTAATTAATCAACGGCAACTACAACTCTCAATAACGATTACGCTCCGCAAGCTAACGAGCTAGCTTTAATGACTAACGTCCTAGTCTACGTATCCACATTGTTGAATAAGGTGTTGTTTCCCAGAAAATGTTCTAGTTTTAAAATCCCAAGGTGTTTCGGCATTTTATTGATTAAATCTATATTTCTAAACTAGGGCTCACTTAGCTACCTTAGCAAACTAATTATTATGGAGCTACAAAAATTATAGTGAGCACCTAATAATGTTAGGGATTTACTATAAGAGTTTCAGAGCCAACACTATATCCAATTTATCACAAAAATTCCTACAAGTTTCTATTTTATAATATTACGCATCTCAAATTAATTAGACAACTATGGAAAATATTATAAAACTATGGGAACAAAATATACTGGCAAATAGATCATGATTTTAGGAACTTAACAAAATTAGTTTCACAATTTTTAGTTAACTACGCAATTTTATATTGAATTTACAAATTTACCTTAGAAACTAAATTAGAAAATGCTTAGAAATGGAAAAGGGCATGTGGTGACCATTTCGGCCCGACAGCCCAACGCTCGTGTTTTGCAAAAGAGGGCTCGGGTTTTTGAATAATCATGCGGAGCAACGAAACACTATTACTACAAACTCACGCTTTGCATTAAAGACCCTGGAATGTGTTGCCTTTGCAACGGGGCGGTCCTCGGCGCACCCACGCGCGGCGACGCGGCACATCGGCGGCACTGGTGGTTACGCCGGGCAAACTAGGCTCGCTACGACGGAAGTAAGGGGCTGACCACCATCTACATCTAACCCCGCAAGGGTGGGTGGCGGTTATGGACTCGGAGGCGCACAATCGCGGGCTGCAGTGGCGAGCGGCTATCAGCGGCGATGGCGCGACTGTTCCGGTGAGCCTACGCTCTCATGGCAAGGTAGAGATGGCGAAGAATCATCCATAGCTCACCATGGTGTACACACTACTGATGGTTGAAGCTGGGAAGCGTCGTGGCGGTCTAGCCACGTGCGACCGAGCGGGGCGACAACGCTCTGCGATGGACACCGGCGCGTCACCACGTCACCGATGAGTTTCCTAGCAAAAAACAGTGCGAGCACCCGATAGAGGGAGTCAAGGCTAGTGCAGGGTTATGAGCAATTGATCTGCTACCACTCCTACCTGCCTTACCTCTCAACCTACTGATTCGGCGGCGCCCACGTCCGGCTACGAGCAAAATGCCAAATTGTCAGCCAGTAGTGATCGGCCGGGCTTGAGGAGCGGGGTAGGTGAGGTGAGCGGCTATGAACGCGCGCTACAGGGCGAGGCAAGGCGATAGAGAAGGTAGAGTGCAGTCCTGTACGCGGCTTGGTGGTACGTGCACACGACACGGAGCAGTGGCGGCCAAGCCTGGCCTGGCGCACAGCCAGCGGCCACGTGCTCACTGCCGACGTGACCCGTGCACCGCAGTGCCATAAATGGCAAGGCAACGGCGACACGGCCTCGTGCGCGCGGCATCAAAGTGGGCCAACGACGTAAAGCGGTGTAGCGGCAGGCGCGCAGCGTGGCGATACGACGGTAGCGACAGCGGCGTCGATGCAACATGGCGGCGGCGAGGAGGCGATGATCAAGACACCAAGGCACGCCCCAAGGTTATGGCACGGCAAAGACAACGACAGCGCTGCAGCGGTACAACGAGGGCTACAATGAAGGAGGGAGGAGAGAGAGAGAGAGGCGGCAGCGAAGCCGCCGCGAAGGCGGCATACAAATGCATGACACAGTAGTCTCAGAAGGCAGCGGCGCAGTGGGCGGTCGGTACCGGGTTGAGCCGCCAACGCCACGCGGGCGAAGCGCATCCAAGCCAGCTAGCGCGGCAGCAACAGTGACACACAGAGCGCGGCAATGACGTGACGGCGCACCCCCCTGGCCTAGTGACTGCGCCCAGCCTAGAGGGCTAGCCTGAGAGCTGTGCTGTGCACGGATTTTAAAGCAGCGACTACCACTAAACCATTGCCTCTAAACCGAAACCGACTTTACCACGATCAAACTGATACATGAGGCTGTTCAGACGAGCTAAAACACCGCATCACCCTCTAACCCAATCTCTCTAAATAAATTGCTAAACTTGGCAATGTCCAGCTGTACATAAGCTTGAAATTTTCTAAGTTTGCACTTCCAATTTTATTTAATTATCACACACATGTTTAATAGTATTTTTGTTTAATAAAAATTGGTTTTAAACCCTACTTGATATACATGACCTATTGCATCAACATTGATTTAACATTTTTATTGATTATTTTAGGCTATAAGAAATTTATCAACACATTCTATCGCATGCATTATTTCATAAACACGATGCTCATGACACGATTTAGTAGTTGGTTTAGGGCGTAACACCGAGGGTATTACAGCTATTAATGGCGCTGCGGCGCGCGGGCTCGTCCCCTCGTGCTTGGACGTAGGTCCCTCGGCCACAATCGCTCGCGTCCCGCCAAGACGAGGACAAACCAAGCCCACCTGTCGCGCTCCGTTTCTCTCTTTCTCCCTCTGCTTTCCGCCGCCGCCGTCGAGTCGCGGTCACGGTGGAAGATTACCTCACTTAATGCAATTATGCAGGTACAAGGTATATATGTCCACAACTTGAGTCCGCAGGAAAGATGGATAAGCAGTGTACAAAGAACAACCAAGCCCGTCTCGATTCTCAGTGCTCCAATCAACCTGACGCAGGCTACAGTACAGGGGCATCTTTTGCTCCTGTATATACCATGCACTGATGACATACGTAGACCGGTACAGCTGTGCGGCTACAGATGACATACGTAGACCGGTAGACGGCAGCGTTTTTTTTGCTTCGCCAGAGGAAAGCCTGACTGTGACGGTGTGGCCTCTATTGCGTGACGTGCAGACGGGCGTCTACAGTCTTATCCGCACTGTTGTGTTGCGCCTGGTGTCAGTGTTGGCTGTTGCGATGAAAACTCATACGCACAGTGATATCCATCGGCCAGGCCGGCCGGCCTGCCTGCCTGCCCTGGCACGGCATGTCGCATGCAACGCCGGCACCCACCCACCGGCACACAGCCAGCGGCCGCGGCCGCGTTGGGCGGCGCCGAGGCTTCGACTCGTCAGTCATCAGGTAGCGGCAGAGGGAGGAGAAAAGCGATGAGCAGGTAAAGGTGCTCGGTAGCCGGGCGCAGCACAGGGCATCGTTTTGTCCCTTTCAAGCGCTAGCTTTGAGCTTCCCCTTGCGCTGCCCGATGTACAGCACGTCCGTCCAAGCCCGTGTTTGGCCTGCTATCCCTAAAGGCGCGAGCCGCCCTGACGTACAAAGGCTTTGGCGGGGTCTTGTTTTATCGGTGACAGTGGCACACAACAATCTTTTGCTTGCTCCTGGCACTATTTGGCTCCAAGCTCTGTCTCCATCAGGCGGGCCAAGCAGGTGCCTGGCTTTGGGGACACCCTATAGGAGGGAGGGACGGATCCCATGCATCATGCATGCAGTCGCCTTTGAGCGGCGAGGTAAAGGCAAACTATACTCCTACGTGTGTTACACCTTTAAACAAAACAACCCCTTCGTCATGGTTTCCGGACTGAACAATGGATACTCTTTTTCTTTGGAAGGGGGATAAAAGATACTACTCCATATAGAAGAAGAAAAAACATGCCACATCCCATTGATACTCTTTTTCAACAGCAAACATTTCATTGTCATCTACAGAGTTTCCACTTCCAATTTTATTTAAGTATCACACACATGTTCTATAGTATTTTTGTTTAATAAAAATTGGTTTTAAACCCTACTTGATATACATGAGCTATTGCATCAACATTGATTTAACATTTTTATTGATTATTTTAGGCTACAAGAAATTTATCAACACCTTCTATCGCATGCATTATTACATAAACACGATGCTCATGACACGATTTAGTAGTTGGTTTAGCGCCAGAATAACACGAGGGTGTTACAATTATTAATAATGCTATGGCGCGCTGGGCCACACCTGTCGCCATGACGACGCCGCGCTCCGTCCCCTCGTGCTTGGACGTGGGTCCCTCAGCCACAATCGCTCGCGTCCCGCCAAGGCGAGGACGAACCGAGCCCACCTGTCGCGCCCCGTTTCTCTCTTTCACCCTCTGCTTTCCGCCGCCATCGAGTCACGGTCACGGTGAGCCAGAGAGTGAGCACCTCTCATCAATTTCTCGTGCCCGCGTCTCCACCTTTACGTCCACTTGCCGACCACCCCCACCCTGCCACGATTATGGCCAGGCCGAGCTCCAATTTTGGAGCTTTGCTCCCACCGCCACGCCACTAAGGTCCTGCCCGCCTCAACGTGGCCAGCGTCAACCTCGCCATCTCGCGTTGAATTGACGGCACCACTAGCCCCGCCTAGAACCCCTCTTCATCATGCGCACGCTAGTCGCAGCTCTAGTGCTGCCTCGCTACCGACGCGTCGCGTTTTTGCGGTCCGCCCGCTCACCTCGCAGCACAAGACATGGCCAAGATCGCTTTCAGTCGCCTCCTACCGAGCCGCAAGCACCTCGGTTAGGTCACTGGTGAGTCGTCGTTGCTCATCCGCTACCCCTACTGCCTTGCTGTTGTTGCGGCTCACAAGAACGCCGTCACCTTTGCCGCAGGGTGCCCGCCATCGTGGAGAGGTCCTTCTACGGCGTCCCGGCTCGTGCAACCGCCGCCCATCGCCTCGCGTCGACCCCCTTGGTGAGATTTGGCCTCGCGTCCATTTTGAATGATCACTGGATATATATATATGTGATGTGCATTTACGTTACAGGATTTATATTGAAACTACATACATAGATAACCTACCTATGAATCCTACTAGCATAGGTCGAGTAGCTGCTATGTTTGGGCTATCGGTAGCGTGAGTAACTTGCCATTACTCATAATAGGTGATTATTATTATTACTTGAAAGGTCCTAATGGCTAGAGGGGGTGAATAACCTATTAAAAATTTTCTACAACAACACTTAGGCCCCGTTTGGTAGGGCTTCTCCACCAGCTTCAGGAGCCGGTTGGAGCTGTTTTCTGCCAAACGGGGTAACGTGAAATAGCTTCACTGGTGAAGCCCCTAAAAACATGCTCTCACAATGATTTGGGGTGGGATGGAGCCAAAAAAGTGGCTTCTCCCGGCTCCTCCTCCAGGCCCCTAAAAACATGCTCTCACAGGGAAGCCATTTTACCAAACGGTTTACCAAAACCGCTTCAGCTCCACCAGTGGAATTGTTCGTGGAGCTGAAGCCAAAAAATGGCTTCACTAGTGAAGTGAAGCCCTGCCAAACGGGGCCTTAACAAACCGGTTAGACAATTATGAGGCGAAGCAAGTGTTGCGCTAGCCTACTAAAATTGTAAGCCACCTGCCACAATTCTAGTTAATATAGTTTCTATCCACACAATAGCTTGGTCACTACGCTAAGTTAGTGTGCTCTCAAAGGCTAACTAAATAGCCACACTAACCAAACTAACAAGCTCTCACAACTAGCTACACTAAAGAGCTTGACAACTAGTTTGCGATAAAGTAAAGATGGTGAACAAGTTGTTTATACTGCCGTGTCGAGGAGTGAACCAATCAATCACAAGAATGAATACCAATGAAGACCAATCAGCTCGGAAACAAATGATGAACACAATGATTTTTACTAAGGTTCACTTGCTTGCCGGCAAGCTACTCCTCGTTGTGGCGATTCACTCACTTGGAGGTTCACGCGCTAATTGGCATCACACGCCAAACCCTCAATAGGGTGCCGCACAACCAGCACAAGATAAGGATCTCACAAGCCACGAGCAATCCACTAGAGTACCTTTTGGCTCTCTGTCGGGGAAAGGTCAAGAACCTCTCACAATCACCACGATCGGAGCCAGAGACAATAACCAACCTTCGCTCGACGATCCTGCCTGCTCCAAGCCATCTAGGTGGCGGCAACCACCAAGAATAACAAGCGAATCCCGCAGCAAAACACGAACACCAAGTGCCTCTAGATGCAAATACTCAAGTAATGCACTTGGATTCACTCCCAATCTCACAAAGATGTTGAATCAATGATGGAGATGAGTGGGAGCGCTTTGGCTAAGCTCATAAGGTTGCTACGTCAATGCAAATGGCCAAGAGAGTGAGCTAGAGCTAGCCATGGGGCTTAAATAGAAGCCCCCATGAAATAGAGTCGTTGTACCCCTTCACTGGGCACAACCCAGGGTGACCGGATGCTCCGGTCAGATCGATCGGACGCACCCTGCCAGAGACCGGTCAACGGATGGCTGCCATGTCATCCCTCTCTTCAAATACTAAGCGCCCGATCCCAATGGTCAAGTGATGATCGGATGCAACACAGTGCCATGACCGGACATAAGACCCCAGCGTCCGGTCACTTCCAGTAAGATTCCAACTGCGACCGGAAGCAGGACTCCAGCGTCCTGTCACTTCTAGTAAGCCTCCACTTGCGACCGGACGCATCCGGTCATGCCCGACCGAACTCACCCAGCGTCCGGTCACTCACTGTCTCCTCTATGCGCTGCCACATCAGTAGGACCGGACTCACCCAGTCAGCGTCCGGTCACAAGGTGACCTAGCGTCCGGTGCACTCTGTGAAATCCTGTCTTTTCTGTACATGGCACCGGTGGCACCGCCGGACTATCCGTCGGTGAAGCTCCTAACCCTTGCTCAAATGTGCCAACCATCAAGTGTATCACCTTGTGCACATGTGTGTTAGCATATTTTCACAAACATTTTCAAGGATGTTAGCATTCCACTAGATCCTAAATGCATATGCAATGAGTTAGAGCATCTAGTGGCACTTTGATAACCGTATTTCGATATGAGTTTCACCCCTCTTAATAGTACGGCTATCGATTCTAAATGTGATCACACTCTCTAAGTGTCTCGATCATTAAAACAAGATGGCTCCTACCACTTATACCTTTGCCTTGAGCCTTTTGTTTTTCCCTTTCTTATTTTTCAAGTCCAAGCACTTGATCATTACCATGGCATCACCATCATCATGTCATGATCTTCATTTGCTTCACCACTTGGAATGTGCTACCTATCTCATGATCACTTTGATAAACAAGGTTAGCACTTAGGGTTTCATCAATTCACCAAAACCAAACTAGAGCTTTCATTACTCTCACGATAAAATGGTGAAAGGAAACGGAGACCGGGCAGGGATATGGTACGGGTATTGGTGGGTGTAATAGGTTGTGTCCCGCGGCCAATGGGGCATAGCTTCGTTACACTATTTTCCCTATCCGTGTCGGTTAAGGACCGTCCGTTGCTATGGATTCTAGTGAAGTCATAAACTTATTATCATGAGCACATACTTGCTTATGAGAGCGGGAAGGCTCGTTGCTCTCTTGTCGTGGGTTCTGGCTCTTTCTGGACTGACTGATTGGAGGCAGGGATGGTGGAGGTCTAAGCACCACACTGAGTCCGGGACTTAGGAGTGGGGCCTTGGAGTCCAAGTTTGGACGGGGACCTAGACCCCTTGACAGGAGAGTGGTGGGTTGGTCTTGCTTGTGCCTAGGCTACAAACGGGGCGTGTGTTTTGGGGTACCCAGCTGGGATACATTGGTTCATGAATCGCCGTGTGATATGGTATGATTTGGCTATGATCTAGCACCGTAGTAATAACTAGAAGATGAAAGATGGTGAAATGGATTTGATTGCTCAAATCTTGCTTGAAAGTAGAATAGGTGGTTACAAAGAATGGTTAGCTAATGAACTAATCATGAGTGCTAATAAAATACATACATAAGGATTCACTACTAGTAATGCTTTTCGCAAAAAGAAAACCCAGCAAACCATAAAGCATATTATATCCTTTGGAGTCGGGAAATTATTCCTACTAGTCGGGTAAGTCTTGCAAGTACATTGTTTACTCAGGGTTTATTTACCTCTGTTGCAGGTGCAGTTTGAGGAGTGGCTGTTGCGTGAAGGATTCTTCTGGTGGGCACAGACGGATTCTTGTATTTTATCGTTAGATGTTTATTTCAATTCCGCTATGTGCTATGTGTTCGAGTGTGTGCTCAAGGTTTGAACCTGGCAGTTCTGTTGTTGTGCACTAGTAAACTTGATCGATCTGAATCAACTGAGTTGTGTTGGAGAGAGTGCATCCCCTTTTATAGATGAAGGGGAAGGCCTTACAAGTGAGAGGGAGAGAGTGCGTATGCTTACTAAGTCTTATTGCCCACGCCGGCAGGTACAAGATGATGGTAGGCGCCCCCAATACTGTTTAATGTTAGATGCACATGGGAGGTTGTGTCGACTTCTTCAGGTATGGAAGATGTCGGTGCCTGCCACACTGTTGATACCCAGAGGCATGCAAGGGGTTTTACCATGTTCACCTGGCACGGTAAATGCCGGGGCCCACAACACTGTTGATGCCTCAGAGGCATCTGGTGCCTTACCATATTCGTCTGGTATGGGAGTTGATGGCGCCCACAACACTGTAGGGGAAAATGTCGGTGCCTACAACACTGCTTTGGTTCTATCATGCCAGGCAGGTCATAGGGTACGGTCCTGTAGGTGTACAGGGTATGGTCCTTGGTATTGCGGTTGACTTGAGTGCCCTGCCTTACTTTCTCCGTCTATTTACTGGTCCTTACCGAGCGGGCGTCCCGGGTCAATTGGTCCCAGTCGGTTCTGATTGCGCCAATCGAAGAGGAGCTGTAAGCAGGGGTTTGGTGTTTCCCTGGTCGGAGAAGTGGGTCAGAGTCAGAAGTGGTGTTCGGCCAGGCCTTCCGATCAGAGAGGTTGTCCAGAGGTGGGCTGGAGACCGAGGCGAGCGCTCCGGTCGAAGAGGTGGGCCGAAGTTGGAAGCGAGCGTTGTTCCACCTTGGCTAGGCCTTCCGGTCGGAAATTGGATCACCCCTCTGGCCTACTGTTTGGGTATTTGGGCTGGCCCAAGAGTTGCATGTTGGTTCGCAATGTTGTCTGCTGGGCCGAGCCTTTGCTGGAAAGCCGGTCCATGAGGGACCCTGGGTTTATGAACCCAACCAGAGCCCCCGAACCCCTGGGCGATTCGGATAGAATTATCGGGGGGATTTTTGTCTTGACGATGGGTGCGCACGAGCGCACCCACGGGTGTAGCCCCCGAGCTCCCGGACGATTCAGGCAGAATCGTCTGGGAGGTTTTTCATGTTGCCAACGAGGGAGGTTTCGTTTCGTCAGCGGGTGCGCGCGAGCGCTCATGCGGGTGTAGCCCCCGAGCCCCCGGACGATTCGGGCAGGATCGCCTAGGGGTTTTTGTCAGCGGGCGTGTGTGCATGCATTTTAGTCGAGACAGAATCGGGATCGGGCGAGGCGGAGCTCACAGATCCTGGCATCGATGCAGCCTACGCAGCTGAGGCAGTTAGTTCAGGGATCAGGCAAGGTGGAGCTTGCGGATCCTGGCATCGGTGTAGCCCGCGCAACTGAGGCAGTTAGTTTAGGTATCAGGCGAGACAAAGCTCGCGGATCCTAGCGTCAATGCAGCCCATGCAGCCGTGATAGTTAGTTTAGGGATCAGGTGAGACGGAGCTCGCAGATCCTGGCATTGGTGCAGCCCGCGCAGCCAAGGCAGTTAGTTTAGAGATCGGGCGAGACAGAGCTCATGGATCCTAGTGTCGATGTAGCCCGCACAGCTGAGGCAGTTAGTTTTTAGGTGTCTTGAGCCCCTGAGCCCCGTTGGGCTTGGTAGGGGTCAGTTTGAGTTTTGTGCGTTACCCCATCCTCAGTTTCTCACAACCGGAGGGGCTGAGCTTTGTCGCTTGCCTCGATCGCTCATGCTCGAGTGACGCGCTCGGTGAGCTCGCTAACGGGTATGATCGAGTGGAATCCAGGTCCGTTGTTCGTGACAGGTCGGCATAGCCCTCTTGTGACTTTCCACTACTCCTTTACCTACAACCCGGTAGATGCCTGGGTCATTCCGGAGATCGACCCGGGTGGCCCGCTGGCCTCCCCTCGATGGAGATTCTGTGAGTTTCATAGAGGTTTAGGATCGAACGAGAAGGTTGAGATGACCCTGTCCTCTTCGGGGCAGACTGGGCGAAGGTCGCACGGGGCTCATCTGCATTTTCTCCCCTAGCTCTATTTGACATGAGACGGCCTCGAGCCCTTCATGGGCCGGCCTTTGAACCCCGGTCGGTCGTTACCCATGTTGAATGAGGCAACTGCCGCTTCGTGATACAACACGGGGCGTTGTGATGCATTTAGCCGCATGTGCGATGCCTTAGTTCCTGAGCAGTCGGGCGATTCAGGTAGAATCATCTGGGGGCGCACGGCATATGGAATGAATGCGTGTATGGATGTATGAACGATTATATAAAGAAATAGTGGGGGTCGATAATGTTACCTTGATGACTCGAGTGACAGGGTTTGAAGAGCTCCAATCGGAAATGTCCGGCCGGGACCCATGCTCGTCGTTCGTGATGGAGTCGGCATGGCCTACATGGGGTGTCCCGTTGCTCCTTACCTGTCTCTCGGCATTTTCTTGAGCCGTTTGATTGACTTAGGAAGCCCGAAGGTCTCTCCTGGCGGAGATCCCGTTGTTTGGGTATTTCCAAGTCCCGCCTGGGAAGGTGGAGAGCCACCCGCATGTGGTGGCGCTTTGTTTCTCACGCCCGGTCATGTGGTAGTGGTGGGCCATACCCAGGCCACGTCTCATCTAATCAGGCACCATTCCGTCGGGCAGGGTGCGTCCCTTCGGCCAGGGCGCGTCCCATCGTTTCCTGTCCACATTGAAAGGGGGAAGGGAGAGATTTTTTCGCTCTGATCCTTTGCCCTTCTTTAGCTGCTGGATTTCCTCCTTAAATAGGGGAAGGGAGAGGGCTTCTCGTCGTAGTCCTTTGCCTATTCTCCAACTATTGCCTTTCCTCCTTCCTTCTCACGAAGAGTGCCTGTATGCTGCGGCGGTTCCTAAGTGAGAGAGAGGGTAAGCGAGGGGGAGGACTAAAAGATCCCTTCATGAATTCGGAGCGCAATGTCGAGCTGGAGGCTGCCCGAGGCAGTGCTAGCCGTCTTTGCCTGAGAAGGGGCAGCTTCCGCCGAAGGAGGTGGCGCGCTGGATTCATCTCTAAGGCCTTTTTCGGGATGGAGTCATGCATGGATTCTTTCCAGTGGATCTTCACCTAGCGAGCCTTGTTGGAGGGGAAGTTGCCTAGGATCGTGATGGTGGAGGGTTCCGTGCCTGCAGCTACTCAGGTTGGCCAGTTCATAAAGTTTGATGAGATCTCTTCCAGCCATGGTGGCCATACCTCAGTGGCAGCATCCCTGCCTAGGAGCTGCCTCGACTGCATGAGAAGGTCAGGAGCTCCATGCTCTTCTGCTGAGCATCTATGGGTGCGATGCCCTTGAGGTACCCATTGCGCTCGCCAAAGTCGAGGGAGCGAAACCGAGCGGGGTCCTTGAGGTACCCGTTGCGCTCGCCGAAGTCGAGGGAGCAGAACCGAGCGGAGCCCTTGCGGCGGTGGTTATGTCCGGCGGTACGTGCCAGAGCTTCTCCTTTGGCATCAGCTGATGTCACCGAGTGGCCACAGTAGTATTTGGAGTAGAAGTAGTCAGAAAATGTAATCGTTAAGTTCGTGGGTGAGCCCCCGTGTGAACAGTTTTTTGTATCAATGAATACATCAGTTCTGTTTTTGTGGTACAATCACTATCCGTTCTTTGTTTTTTATCCTAGCATAGTTTTTGTTTTTATCCTTTCTTTTGCACACCTACCCGCTCGTGGCTGCAGCTTTTAAGAACCTCGGCGTGGCCCGCGGGGCTCGGCTGCTCATAACCGTAGGTCGTGGCAGGGTGCGTTTGGTTGGGAGTAAGAACAAAGTCATGTAGGGTAATCAAAGGAATGGAATAAGGGACAAAGTTTTTACCATGTGATAGTAAAAAAGAGAGGTAGTATTTAGTATTGTACCCTCATGGAGCCCCCGAGCGACCCAGGCTAAAAGTGCTCAGGCTGGGGTACTTTACAGGAGCAAGTGTTGAATAAAAAGCGGTAAGACCAAATTTAGGGGAAAAACAACATAGCTGTTCAATGATCCAAGTGTTGGTGAGAATGTTGTCGTTGTTGTCCTCCAGTCGGTAGGCGCCTGGTCGGATCACTTCGGTTACCGTATAGGGTCCTTCCTATGGTGGAGAGAGTTTGTGTTTTTCCTTCGTTGATTGGGTCCTCTGGAGCATTTGATCACCGACTTCGAGGATCCTCCGCCTGATCTTCCTTTCGTGGTACCTACGGAGAGTTTGCTGGTAGCGAGTGGAGCTGATGATGGTCATCTCATGGGCCTCTTCGAGCAGGTCGACTGCGTCTTGCTGAGCCTCCGCGGCTCAGTCGTGGTCGAAAGCCTTCACTCTTGGGGTGCCGTGGTCGAGGTCAGAGGGCAGCACTGCTTCAGCTTCGTAGGCCAAGAAGAATGGTGTGAACCCTGTGGATTGGTTCGGGGTCATTCTCAGGCTCCAGAGGATCGCTGGGACCTCTGCAACCCATCGCCCGATGTACTTGTTGAGTCGGTCGAAGATGCGTGGCTTAAGTCCTTGGAGGACCATGCCATTGGCACGCTCGACCTGACCATTAGTCTGTGGGTGTCCACCCAAGGCCCAGTCGATCCTGATGCCGTATCCATCACTGAAGTCTAGGAACTTCTTTTTGGTGAAGTTAGTCCTGTGGTCAGTGATGATGCAGTTAGGAACGCCGAATCGGTTGATGATGTCGAGGAAGAATTTGACCGCCTCTTCCGAGTGGATGTTGGTGATGGGCTTGGCCTCTATCCACTTGGTGAACTTGTCGACTGCTATGAGTAGGTGATGGGGATGGTTTGAAGCTCCTGTGCCGGCAAATGAGTTTGTCGAGCATAGAATTGCCATCCCTCACACCTGCGGACGACCTCCTCTGCATCTCGTAGTGCGGTGGGCCAGTAAAAACCTTGGCGAAAGGCTTTTTTGACCAGTGACCTCGGGGCCGCGTGATGTCCGCAAATCCCAGCATGAACCTCGAGGAGGAGCTGTTTCCCCTAGTTGGTGGGGATGCACTTCATGAGCACCCCTGATGGACTCTGTTTGTAGAGTTCATCGCCGAGCGCGACGAAGGTCTTGGCACGTCGAGCGATCCATCGGGCTTCAGTCCTTTTAGGCGGGAGGACCTCCTCGAGGAGGTAGGCGAGTAGCGGTGCTCGCCAGTCGGTTTGATCGAGTGCCAATATCGCGACGCCAGTGGGTGATGTCGTCATAGTGGTACTAGGGTCAGAGCCCCTGAGCGTCGGCTTGGCGTTGGGGTCGGAGCCCTCGAGCGCCAGCTTGGCATCAGGGTGTGTCTGGATCGGATCTTCTAGGACGTGGGCGAACGACTCATGGAGATCGTTGATGAAGATCCCGCTTGGCGGCCAATTTTGCGAGAAAATCGGTGACATCGTTGTCCTTTCGGGGGACGTGATGCAACTCGGTCCCCTAGAATTTGTCCTCGAGCTTGCGCACCTCCTGGCAGTATGCTACCATGAGGGGCTTTTGCAGGAGGACTCCTTCATGACTTGGTCAACAACCAACTCCGAGTCGCCGCGAACGTAGAGTCGCGTAGCGTCGAGCTCGATGGCGATACACAGCCCGTTGATGAGGGCCTCGTATTCCACGACATTGTTTGAGGCCAAGAAATAGAGGTAGATGGCGTAGCGGAGCCTACTCCCATCCAGGGAGATCAGAACCACTCTAGCCCCTGAGCCGGGCGCCATTACGGACCCATCAAAGTACATTGTCTGGTACTCGTGGGTGACGTCCGGGGTCGGTAGCTGCACCTCTATCCATTCGGCAACAAAATCCACAAGAGCCTGAGATTTAATAGCGGTACGGGGGATATACCTGATGTCGTGGCCCATGAGTTTGAGTGCCCACATGGAGATCCATCCCGCAGCATCGCGGTTGCGGATGATGTCCCTGAGGTGGTACGAAGTGACAACCGCAACTTCGTGGTCGGTGAAGTAGTGCAGGAGCTTCTGGGTCGCCATCAGCACGGCGTATTGGAGTTTCTACACCTAGGGGTACCGGACCTTAGGGTCGGTGAGTACCTCCCCAATGAAGTATACGAGTAGCTGGACCTTACGGTGGTGTCCCGGCTCCTCCCTTTCGATGACCAGGGTGGCACTTACCACATGGTTGCTAGCCGCGACGTAGAGGAGGAGGGGTTCTCCCCGTTCGAGGGCGACGAGGATTGGGGCCGACGTCAGGGATGCTTTAAGGCTCTCCAGAGCCTGCTGAGCTTCCTCAGTCCAGACAATGGCGTCCGTCTTTTTGAGGAGCTTGTAGAGTGGCATCCCTCATTCGCCGAGCCGAGAGATGAACCGGCTCAGGGTGGCCAAACAGCTGGTGAGCCTTTGCACGCCCATGACGTTGCGTATGGGGCCCATGTTAGAAATGGCCATTATCTTTTTAGGCTTGGCCTCGATGCCGCGCTCGGACACAATGTATCCTAGCAGCTTCCCCTTTGGAACCCCAAAAACACATTTCTTGGGATTCAATCTGATGTTGAACCTTCGGAGGTTCACAAACGTTGCGGCCAAGTTTACGATCAGGTCGCAAGCTTGAGCCGTCTTGACCACTATGCATCAACATAGACGGCGATTGTTGGTTTCAGCCGCTCGGCTTGATCAGGCTGATCGAGCGGGTCGATTTGGTCGGTGAAGCATTGCTGCATGCACCTTTGGTAGGTGGCGCCAGCGTTCTTTAGGCCAAAAGGCATGGTTACGTAGCAGTACGAACAATACAGGGTGATGAACGAGGTTGCGAGCTGATCGGACTCTTTCATCGTGATCTGGTGATAGCCCGAGTAGGCATCAAGAAAGGAGAGGATCTCGCAACCCAAGGTAGAGTCGACTATCTAGTCCATGCGCGACAAAGGAAAGTGATCCTTTGGACACGCTTTGTTCAGACCAGTATAATCGACGCACATTCTCTATTTCCCGGTCTTCTTTTTAACAAGAACGGGACTGGCAAGCCAATCGAAGTGGAATACCTCTCTGATGAACCCGGCTGCCAGGAGTTTGGCGATCTCTTCGCCTATGGCCCTGCGCCTCTCGTTATCAAAGCGGCGCAGGCGTTGCTTAGCAGGCTTTGAGCCTGGAATGAGGCGTAGTGCGTGCTCGGCGACGTCCCATGGTATGCCTGGCATGTCAGATGGCTTCCATGCGAAGACATCACGATTGGCTCGTAGGAAGTCAACGAGCTCCCATTCCTATTTGGCGGGGAGCTGGGTCCCAATCCGCATCGTCTTGGTTGGGTCAGTGGGGTCAATTTCCACCGCCTTGGTTTCCTCGAGCGGGCGGAAGGCCATCGAGGAGGTTGGTTTGTTGTAGTCTGGGACTGCTGGGGTCGATGACTCTCCGAGCCGCGGGAGCTCGGACGAGTTGATGACCGCGGTGGCGAGCTCAAAATGCTCGCGGTCGCACGTGAAGGCATGCAGAAGGTACTGCTCACGGTGATGATGTTGTTCGGTCCTGGCATCTTCAGCTTGAGGTAGGTGTAGTTGGGGATTGCCATGAATTTGGCGTAGCATGGTTGCCCCAAGATGGCGTGGTAGGACCCTAGGAAGTCCACCACTTCGAAGGTAAGGCCTCCGAGCGGAAGTTGGCTCGGTTGCCAAACGTGACGGGCAGGTCGATCTGCCTGAGTGGGTATGTCTACGCTCCTGGGATCACCCCATGGAAGGGAGAGCCCGCTAGGCGGAGTTTCGACCGGGGGATGCGCATGGCGTCGAGGGTGTCGACGTAGAGGATGTTGAGGCCGCTGCCTCCGTTCATCAGCACCTTGGTGAGGCACTTCTTGCGGACGATGAGGTCAACGACGAGCGGGCAGCGTCCTGGTCTCACGACGTGGGAGGGATGGTCCCTCTGATCGATTGTGATCGGAGATTCTGACCAGCTGAGGAAGGATGGGACGGCCGTCTTGGCGGCGCATGCCTCCCTATAGCGCACCTTGTGCTGGCGTTTGGACCAAATGGCGTCAGATCCACCGAAGATCATGATGCATTCCTCAGGGTCGGGGAAGCCGTCTCTGTCCTTTTTTGTTCTTCTTGCCCCTCTATGTGGAGGGGCCCTTGTCTTGGTCCACGCGCTTGGCCTTGCCTTTGTCTCGGCCTCCGTTGAAGACCGCTTCGACCGCATCCTTGCCGGAGGCGTGGTTAGTGGCGATGTCGAGCAGGTCACGGGTGGTAAGGGGCTTCAGGTAGCCAAGCTTGTGGATCAGGGACTCGTAGGTCATCCTAGAGAGGAATGCGCTGATGACGTCCACGTCGATGACATCAGGGAGAGAGTTGCATCGTTGGGAGAACCTACGGATGTAATCCCGCAGGGACTCGCTGGGCTCCTACCGGTAGCTCTTGAGGTCCCAGGAGTTACCAGGGCGGACATACGTCCCCTAGAAATTTCCGACGAAGACCCTCTTGAGGTCCGCCTAGTCACGGATGCTGTCGTGCAGGAGGAATTAGATCCACGCCCGAACATGTTACCCCACACAGATGGGGAGATATTGAATGATGAAAAGGTCATCATCCACCCCTCCGGCTCAGCAGGCGAGCTGAAAATCTTCGAGCCAAATACCGGGGTTTGTCTCCCCGGTGTACTTGATGATGTTGGTGGGCGGTCGAAAGCGCTGTGGGAATGACGCTCTCTGGATACGCCAGCCAAAGGCCCGTGGTCCCAGGCCCTCAGGGCTGGGACTTCGGTCATCTGGCCGGCGACCATGCCTGGGGCACGTTTCATGCCTCCCCTCGATGGTTCGACCGGGACCCATGTCGCCTGCCCTCATCGCCGCCCGGTGGACGTCATCATCATGCCAGGCCTAATGTTGGTTGTTGATGACGCTACGAGCATCTTGGTCCAGACCAGGCCGTTCGCGTACCAGCGGTCGGTGTTGAGCAGGCGCCAGGTCGGACCGCGACGCAGCCGCTGCCTCCCTAGCCACGCTTGTCGGCTGCAGTGGTGAGCGGATGGAGCGATCCGTCTGGTGCGTCCCCACTACCCTAGTGGGGAGATAGGGCGCGTGTCGGAGTCATGATGCAGAGCTTTCTGCCTGTTGAACAGCGGCAGCTTCTACCAGTGCCCAGAGGTTCCGGTAGATTGCCCGCTCCTAGGGGTCAACGGGTTTGGGAACGTCGCGTAGAAGCATTACCGCAGCAGTGATGTTCTGGCTAGCCCGAGCGAACTATGGGTTGTCATTCGCCTCATTCATGATGTCGCGCTGGACCTGGCAGGCGTGACCCCGGGCGCCGCCCGTCGGGTCATGCGCATGGGGCGCAACGTGCTGTACCGAGCGCGTCGGCTTAGGCGGCGGCTGGTTCAGCCATCGTCGTCGTAGCTCTTCGGCGTGCTCTTGTGCAAGCGTGAGGGCCCCCGCACGTCGGTCTGGAGGGGTGTGAGTCTCCATAGACTCTGCAACCACCGGCGGCTATCCCGGAGCGTCCGCCAAAGCACACTCCCAGGACAGATGGTGGCTAGGCGCCATGTCGCCGATGCTGGAGCCGTCGCTCTCAACCTCATCATCCTGGAGTTCATGGAAAGTGGTGGGAGCATAGCTCGCCATTCCCACGAATTCGGATGTGAGAGGGGGCGGCGCCAGCATCCTTCGGAGCCCTCGAGCGCACGCGTCCGCAGGGGACGCGAGGCCATAGGGGAACCGGTCGTACGGTGTTTGCGGTGCGGACAATACGGTCCCTCCGGATAATCGGCGGGAGATAGTAAATAGAGAGTAAAGAACGGTATGTACATTACTCACAGTGGGGTTTGAGTAGAGAGTTTGCTCGGAATGAAGCGCAGGCGCCTCGTTGTTGAAGTCGTCGTGCGTCCCGGAGCCGATGGAGGGCATCCCTCCGATGAGCGCCGGAACAAGTGCATCCTCGCTGAGGTGTAGTACGCCGAGCCAGTTGGCGACGAAGTCCAGGCTTCCAAAGAGGAAGGCCTGGGATGGCTCGAAGACGGGTGGAACCCACATCCCAACAGGTGGGAGTGCGGTAAACTCCAGTGAGCCAAAGTGAGTCGTATCGCTTGAGCCCGCCATGATGAAAGTGGCGGAAAAGTGGGCCATCCGATGACCAAAAAGTGATGAACGTACAACGTCTTCCCCACAAATGGCGCCAACTGTCGGTGTAGAAAGTGACCAACACGTAAATATTTGTAGTTTTGCCATATGTTGTGATCGGAAGTGGCCTAGCACTCAATGACACATGGTTTATACTGGTTCAGGCAGCGTGCCCTACGTCCAGTTTGAGTCGGTCGGTGACTTTATTCCTAAGCCCAGGTGCTCGAAGTTTGCTGTGGGGTTACAAACGAGAAGGAGAAAGATGAGGGATACAAGAGGTCCGATCGGACACTGGTCAGAGGGGCCGAGAGTGACGGGAGCTCCGCTATGTGCTATGTGTTCGAGCGTGTGCTCGAGGTTTGAACCTGGCGGTTCTGTCGTTGTGTACTAGTGAACTTGA
The DNA here is from genome assembly GCA_904845875.1 of Miscanthus lutarioriparius. Classification (NCBI taxonomy): domain Eukaryota; kingdom Viridiplantae; phylum Streptophyta; class Magnoliopsida; order Poales; family Poaceae; genus Miscanthus; species Miscanthus lutarioriparius. Next base: position 84,862,979 of record CAJGYO010000007.1, on the reverse strand, counting down.
TCGATTTGAATCAACTGAGTTGTGTTGGAGAGAGCACATCCCCTTTTATAGATGAAGGGGGTGGCCTTACAAGTGAGAGGGAGAGAGTGCGTATGCTTACTAAGTCTTGTTGCCCACGCCAATGGGTACAAGATGATGGTAGGTGCCCACAATACTGTTTAATGTCAAATGCACATGGGAGGTTGTGTCGTCTTCTTCAGGTATGGAAGATGTCGGTGCCTACCACACTGTTGATACCCAGAGGCATGCAAGTGGTTTTACCATGTTCGCCTGGCACGGTAAATGCCGACGCCCACAACACTGTTTATGCCTCAGAGGCATGTGGAGCCTTACCGTATTCGTCTGGTATAGGAGTTGCTGGCGCCCACAAACTTTGGTCCTCTACTTGCACTGCACACAATTCCAGACCCAGATTCCAAGCCAAACATCTTTTGCAATCAAAGGTGGAGTGATTACTATATCCACAGATCTCACAGAAATTTCTACGACAATCTTTGGTAGCATGATTATACATTCCATAGTTACCACAAGCAACATTCAGATCTGAAGTACCAGATGTATGAGCATCAGGATTGGGACGGTTCTGATGATTACCTCCCATACCCGAAGGATGTTCACCACCATCTTCAGCAGAGTGATCCCGCTTCGGACCCCACTGGGTTTGCTTCTCATTCTGCACTTGCTTCCCCTCCCACTTGGAGTTGTCAGACATCTGCTCCTTGGCTTGAGAATCAGGAACCAACTCTTCTTCTGCCACTTCTTCGTCATGATCAGCACCTCTTGGACCTTCATCTTTATGCTTCCAAGTATTGAGTCTGCCCCCAGACCTCCCACTCCCCCGACCTTGTCGTTTGCCTCCAAACCCCTCCCGACCTTGCCCGAAGCCGCCACGGCAGCCTCCTCCACGCGGGAACATCCCCACTTTGATGATGGGAGTTGATTCGGCCCTCACCACTGCTGCAAAGGATCGACTCAGCGCCTTATGCCAGAAGTGATCGACGAATCGAGCTAGGATTGGACTTGGAAGGGGTGGCAGCGGTGAATTGGGAAAAGCGGAGTCCACCTCTACCTGGCCGTCTCGGCCTAGGTCACAGGTTTTTGGTGAGCGGTGCCCCGATTCTGGGTCATTGTTCACCTCCCGTTCATCGCCATCCCGATGGTTGTCGCATGTACCTACAGCCGGGTATGGCCCTAGGATCCCCGGGATGATGCGTAACTTGGGTGGTGGTTTGAACCACCAAGATTTATGAAATTGCCCTTGCTCAATTGGTTTCAGTTTCGCTGAATTTGTTGTTCACACTTCTTTAACCTCTCGTCAGGTTTCATCAAACCTCGCCCAACGAAATTGAACTGGTGTAAATTTGAGCTTCAGAGTCTCTTCCTCCACTTCATCAAAAGGAAATTCCTTCTCCGCTGTTGTATGTTTGAACCACCGATCGACTCGAAAAGGTGGTCCGTACTTCTTATTCTTCTTCTTCTTCGAACCGATCTGATTCGCCTCATGCAAGCAGGGGAATTCCTCTCCTCTGAATCAACATGGAGAAGGAGCAGGTTTCTTACATCTCACCGCAGCAATATCTTCCATTGTCTTGCATCCCTTCCTTCCCCAAATCCTCCCCTCAGACGTTGCAACACCTCCGCACCTCTCCACCGTGTTATTCACCGGAGCTGTAGGTGGTGACTTCAACTCCGGGGAGGCCTGGCCGCTATGGGATGTAGGCGCTTCGCCCTCAAAACCGGTCACAGGTAGATTCACCTTTCTCCAGGCATCCTGTAGATTGGTGAGCGTCGCAACATCCTCATACAACAACGCGGGATCTCTCCGAGGAGGAGAGGCCGCCAGAGAGCTCTCGTGAGGGTCGTCGCCATGGAGGAGCGGGGGTGGCGTGGGGGCTAAGGGAGAGAGATGGGCCATTGAGTAGGTGAGATCACCAATTTCCATCTACGTCGACGACAAGTCTATGAAAACACAAGTGTTAGGTAACCACACCGTACTTAATACTATTTAGTATGAAGTATCACTCAATCATTTTTGTGTCACTTGATTAGACCTAAGCATTTTGTGGGCCGGGCCGAAAAAAAAGACCGGTTATTTCGGGCCGAAAAAGTCCCGCCCATGACCGTCCCACTGGGCAGGTCAGGCCTAATTTTTTAGGCCGGGCCTAGACTTGGGCGGGCCGTCCACGTATTTTATAGTGTAAAGCAAAAAGACATCATTTCGGGCCGGGCTCGGGCCAAGAAAATTTTTCCTAGGCAGCGGGATCTGTGCCTAGGCCCTGTCCAATAAGGCTCGCGAGCGGGCTAAAACCCATTGGGCTCAGGCCAGACTCAATTTGCTCAGGTCTACATTTTTTTATCATATGTACAAAACGTCATGGGTGTGCTTGGTTGGTCTGTTCCACCCATCCAGCATGAGCTGAGCTATAGAAAGCTGAGCGAGAAGTCTGTTTGGTTGGTTGCATGTTTGTATGAGCGGATGCAATTTCATGAGTCGATACAGGCTGGTGGGATACACCTAAGTCAAGCTTCACAACTGGGCCTGGCTGACTGGATACAGGATGAGGGTGACGGACCCATGTGTCAGTCTCACAGGCTAGACAAGCTGCATCCGCTCATACAGTCAACCAAACAACGTCTCAGTTTTTTTTGTATCCGCTAATGCAACCTCACCAAACAACTTCATTTCTGAAATACGGTTCCACTCAGTCCGTATCCTCTCAGCCAAGATATACGATACAAGCACCATTCACCGATGGAACACACCCAGTGTTCTTGTGCTACCATCTAGGTTTTCCTCCCATACTACGCTGCATCATTCATTATGTATTAAAACTCACTTAAAATAACAGTTGCTAAAGATGAATTGAATATATCAAACGCGTGTACATGCAGCCCTGCAAGCTAACACAAGTACTATGAAAAATTATCAAGGGCAGGAATCAGTGCCCACTATGGTCCTAACAACGCTCCGCCAGAGCTTCTACCTAGTTTGGAGGATCAACATCAACTAATTATAATAGGTAATGAGAGCTTCTACTAGCAAATAAACACCAAAATGAGACCAACAAGGTTAAAGTAATTTTAAGCTTGGTGACATAAGATAGAGGATGATTTTAGAAATAAAACTAAAGCTAGTTTTCCCAATTTTCCGAGCTAAAACAAATTTTCTACAAACTTTCTAAGATTACACCAAATTATATGTTTTTTAATTGCATATTTTTCATGTAAAAATTATTTAATAATTTTTTGAAAAAAATGGATGGATTTGTGGATATTTTTTATAATATATTTAGTTCTATTTATCTTTCTGAACTTTCAATTTCATTCGATTTACACCGCTTGCGGCTAAGCAACGTCATCAATATCACTTAGGCCCCGTTCGCTGGTCTGAAACTTGGCTGAAACTGGCTGAAAAACACTGTTCCGGTTGAATTGTTGTGAGAGAAAAATACTGTTCCGGCTGAAAAAAGAAACCGAACAAGCCATTTTTAAGACAAACGAACGGGGCCTTAGTATGCAAAAATAAACGGCTTCAAAAGTTAAAGGGGTAGTTAAATTCTGGCTCGAACAATCGTGAAAAACCGCTCTTGTTCCTTCCCTCCTTCGAATGTGGCTAGCTAGCAAAGGGCTTTGGTGCCACTAAGAGAAGACGGTACTGAAGCTGCTGTGCACTGTTTGTTGAGTTCAACTAGTACTCGTTGTATCTTCGAGACATGGACAGATTGCAAACACGCGCTCACACCGTCACACGATGGCATGCTCATGCACCACATATCCATGTTGGTTGTCGGAATATGATTGGAAGATTACCTCACTTAATGCAATTATGCAGGTACAAGGTATATATGTCCACAACTTGAGTCCGCAGGAAAGATGGATAAGCAGTGTACAAAGAACAACCAAGCCCGTCTCGATTCTCAGTGCTCCAATCAACCTGACGCAGGCTACAGTACAGAGGCATCTTTTGCTCCTGTATATACCATGCACTGATGACATACGTAGACCGGTACAGCTGTGCGGCTACAGATGACATACGTAGACCGGTAGACGGCAGCGTTTTTTTTGCTTCGCCAGAGGAAAGCCTGACTGTGACGGTGTGGCCTCTATTGCGTGACGTGCAGACGGGCGTCTACAGTCTTATCCGCGCTGTTGTGTTGCGCCTGGGTGTCAGTGTTGGCTGTTGCGATGAAAACTCATACGCACAGTGATATCCATCGCCCAGGCCAGCCGGCCTGCCTGCCTGCCCTGGCACGGCATGTCGCATGCAACGCCGGCACCCACCCACCGGCACACAGCCAGCTGCCGCGGCCGCGTTGGGCGGCGCCGAGGCTTCTTCGACTCGTCTAGGTAGCGGCAGAGGGAGGAGAAAAGCGATGAGCAGGTGCAGGTGCTCGGTAGCCGGGCGCAGCACAGGGCATCGTTTTGTCCCTTTCACGCGCTAGCTTTGAGCTTCCCCTTGCGCTGCCCGATGTACAGCACGTCCGTCCAAGCCCGTGTTTGGCCTGCTATTCCTAAAGGCGCGAGCCGCCCTGACGTACAAAGGCTTTGGCGGGGTCTTGTTTTATCGGTGACAGTGGCACACAACAATCTTTTGCTTGCTCCTGGAACTATTTGGCTACAAGCTCTGTCTCCATCAGGCGGGCCAAGCAGGTGCCTGGCTATGGGGACACCCTATAGGAGGGAGGGACGGATCCCATGCATCATGCATGCAGTCGCCTTTGAGAGGCGAGGTAAAGGCAGACTATACTCCTACGTGTGTTACACCTTTAAACAAAACAACCCCTTCGTCATGGTTTCCGGACTGAACAATGGATACTCTTTTTCTTTGGAAGGGGGCAAAAAGATACTACTCCATATAGAAGAAAAAAAACATGCCACATCCCATTGTTACTTACCCCTTTCTTACTTTTAAGGTGTGTATATACGGGTATGTTTGGTTGCCAACCTGGTAAACATGCATAGGTCAGCTGGTCAGACATCAATCTTATGCTTCTGATTTTGGAGACCTATGGTTGGACGCCATTACCTTGGCCAAGCAGGCAAACAGCCTGAGCAGAAGAAACACCGCCAAACTAGCTATTTACAGCAGAAACAGCCTATATAGGAGTACCTAAGGAACAACTACATGCATTTTTTTTAATGAAAAACCGCCAAACTAGCTATTTACAAAAGCCGTTCTCATCACTCCAAGACCTTAGTAAATCCTTGAAAAGTCTAGAGTCTAGACCGTAGAGGTGCAGGTTGAACGTGTATGATTTGTATGTGCATGCAATCTATATTAGAGCTTTATTTGTTGCATCATGCAACAAATAAAGCTCTAATAATATAGAGAAGAGTGTTTTCTTGACAAAGCTATTCCTTGGTTACGAACTAATCACGTAGGCTTGTTTTCATGCGCACCACACGTGCATATATACAAAAACACAACAGTTGAAAAAAGAAGTGCATGGATGTGAAAGAAATACACACAAAAATAATAATAAAACTAGATCGAAGTACGTACTTGTGAGGTCAATGGGAACGAAAAGTAGATGATGTTAAATCTCATGTTACAGTAGTGTTACAGTTCTATCAGATATTCAGAAACTATCCATATGCTACACGAAATGCGTTTTTAGTTCAGAAAACTGATGAACCTAAGACTCTTCACAGCCTATAATCCTCTTTAGTTCAGCAAATTGCACTAGTTTTCTTACATGAAGACACATTTTGAAAAGGAAACAGTATAATATGTTAAAGAGGGGCAGTGGAAGCCTTGGTCAGTATAATTGGTGGGATATTTTTCCTCCTAAAATCCTTCATACTCTGGAGGTAAAAGTCTGAATAGTTTGGGACTTTTGGACAATCACGCGTATCAGAGTTAACATGAAGTCCTTCATAACAGTATGTCTTTTTTTATTCGTTTAGAAAACAGTGTCTTCTGACTGGTTCAAAGAAATAGGTGAAACACTTTCATAAGGCCATTCTCATTGAACGTTTTGTTCTTTGGCACTACTTCAGCAGTATTTTTCAGCGAACGAATAGATTTCAAACTCATTAAATGAGATGTCACATAGTTTCATCAGGATATAACTAGGTGTACACTGTGTCCAAATCTATGAAACACATGTTGAAACTAGCATCCAGGGTTAGAGTGTTTCATTTTACCTTTGGGAGGCAACCCAAACTTTGAGAATATGCTCAGAGATATGGCGGATGGAATAATTGACAAGGTGGTTGATAATCTTACAACAGAATGTGCTGAGGTGGTTTTCGGTGAAGATGATGGTGAGATGTTTGATGGCATGGTGGAAGATGTTGAATCCAAGGATGACTCAGATTGGCTTGGTGATGGGGATGAGGAGATGACTGGGGACGAACCGGCTGCCCCTCTTCCGGATGTTGCAATGGCTGCTGCTGCTCTTGATGGCGCTGGTGCTGCTACTGATGTACGCAGGGGAGGCCTGGACGGCATGGGAAGCCGCCTGGAGGACAGTGCGCCCAGCAAAGGAAACGGCCAGCTGGATTCCGATGAAGAGGAGACAGATTTTCAAGCTTCGATAGCGGCATTAATGCGAGATGATGCCGGGCCGGCGCGTGGGAGTGGTACCTTGAACGATGCTGCTGCTAGTCTTGGCAGCAAACTGAACAAGCCCACTGCCCAATACAAGACCACTGACGAGGCTGCTGGAGGCCTAACCACAACAAGCAGCTGCATGGAAGCCGGCGCGACTGCCCAAGGCGGCGGTCTGGAGCCCGTACCTAGCGCTGGTCTGGCCTGGGGCGGAGAAGAAGAAGATGGTGTTGGCCAGGGGAGCCGCCTAGCTGCTGGTGCCGGGCTGGGCAGCGACCCGGGTCAGTTGAAGGACGTTGGCGACAAGAACAAAGAAGATGGCGGGTCCAGCTTTGTCTTGAAGGTGGCCAGCACCAATAGTGCTGAGCTGCCCTTGAGGGCAAACATGTTGCCTGCAGCTATGGTTCCAGAGGTGAGGCAAACCCCGAAGCGGGCGAGCCCTCGCCTAGTCCTCACCAACGACCTCGACTCCATGAGAAAGGCGAAGAAGAGAGCGGCATGGAAAAATCTGGATTTCGACGCAGGTAATACACCCAACCTCTCTTTCATTCGCTTCCCTTCAGTTGCTATTTCTTCCCGCCTTTGAGACCTTGGTATTTGCTTAGGTTCCAATCCAAATTTAGTTTCAGACTCAGTTTCTTTACTGAAAAATGTTGAGTTCGCAAGGGTAAGACCGGAACCGTCTAGCACGGAGGTTGTTACCGAGCCAATTTTTATAGAGGATGATGATGAGTTTGACTTAGAGAATGGTACTCTTGGTCGCATTTGTGGCGACTTGTTGGATGAGTTTTGGACAGTGATCACCTAAGTTGTGATTTTAAATCTGTCTTTAAGAAAAACCAAGCTTCATCTATGACTAGGTCAAAGAAGAAGCCAAAAGTGCGTGTAATCAAAAAAATGTAGAACAGTTTCCCCACGAAAGGAATCTTTTGGAACAGTAGAGGTCTTAGTGACTTGGCTAAATATAGGCTCCTATCCGATCTATCGAGAGAGCAAAAGCTAGACTTGATCGCTCTTCTTGAAACTGGAAAAAAAGATTTCTCGAAAACTGTCCTCGACAATATTTGTTGTGGACAGGAGTTCATTTGGCGTTGGTCCGAACCTCATGGTAGGTCCGGTGGCATTTTATTGGGGATTAATTTAGATTTTTTTGACATTGGCTCTATTGATGAGGGGGACTTTTATGTCAAATTCCGTGTAAGAAACAAAGTGAACGGGTTCTACTGGGTGCTTATTGCTGTCTATGAAGCGGCACAAGCGGAGCACAAGGAGAGCTTTCTCACTGAACTAGCTCAAACTTGCACAAAGGAATCTGATCCTATTCTTGTGGGTGGTGATTTTAATATCATCAGAAGCCCTCAAGAGAAGAATAATGACAGATATGATGATCGATGGCCTTTCCTGTTCAACGCTATTATTGATAGCTTGGATCTTAGAGAGCTAGATCTCTCTAATAGGAAATATACATGGGCTAAATCCAGGGACACCCCAATTTTTGAAAGGTTAGACCGGATCCTTGTTAGTACGGAGTGGGAGTCTAAGTTTCCGCTAGCAACGGTACAAGCGTTGACTCGGGAAATTTCAGATGAAACTCCATTGTTATTGATACTGGAAATAGCACTCATGGTAACAAGCAATCGGGTTTTAAATTTGAACTCTGTTGGCTATTGAGGGATGACTTTAATGACTTAGTGGCCAGAATTTGGTCCAAGGAACAGGGGGGAAACACCCCACTGCAACGTTAGCAATGTAAGGTACAACGACTTAGACAGTTCTTAAGGGGCTGGGCTAAAAATGCGAGTGGGAACTACAAGAAAGAAAAGGCCCAGCTCATTGCAAAAGCTGAGGCGCTTGACAAAAAGGCGGAAGTGCAGCCGTTAAGTTTTTTGGAGATAGACCTTAAACATTTTTACAAAGAGAGGCCGACTTTCCTTCTACGGGAGGACGAAATCAAGTGGTACCAAAGAGCCAAGACAACTAGGTTGTTATCGGGTGATTGCAATACTAAGTATTTCCACCTTGTGGCTAATGGTAAACACAGAAGAACCCGGATTTTCCGGCTCGATCAAGAGGAAGGAATAATTGAAGGTGACCAAAACCTAAAGAAATTCATCACCAATTACTATAAAGGTCTCTTTGGGGAACCAGACGTTAACAACTTTCTATTTGGTGGAATCTGCTTTCGTCGATATTCCATAAGTCTCACATCTTGAAAATGAAGTCTTAACGGCTGAATTTTCTGAACAAGAAGTTAAAGAGGCTATTTTCCAAATGGAGCATAATAAAGCTCCCGGACCTGATGGGTTCCCAAATGAGTTCTATCAGTATTTTGGGAAGTTATAAAGGAGACCTCCTGCCCCTTTTCGCTGATTTTCACAGAGGAAGCATGCCCCCTTTTCAGTCTTAACTTTGGTACAATTACATTGTTACCAAAACAAAAAGAGGCGACACAGATCCAGCAATTCCGTCCCACCTATCTGCTGAACGTTAGTTTCAAGATCTTTACAAAGGTTTTAACCAACCGAGTAGCACTAGTGGCACAAAAGGTTATTCAGCCATCTCAATCTGCTTTTATGAAAGGGAGGAATATTTTAGATGGTGTAATTATTCTACATGAGACCATCCATGAGATGCATAGAAAGAAATTAGATGGGGGTAATCTTAAAACTAGACTTTGAGAAAGCCTATGACAAGGTTAAATGGCCATTTTTACAACAAACCCTAAGAATGAAGGGCTTTTCACCAGGTTAGTGTAATTGGATTGACCAAATAGTGAAGGGTGGTAGCGTAAGCATCAAAATAAATGATGAGGTGGGACATTTCTTCCAAACCAAGAAAGGAGTAAGACAGGGAGACCCTTTATCTCCTATTCTATTCAACTTGGTGGCAGACATGCTAGCAACCCTGATTTTTCGGGCTAAGTCCAATGGAAAAATTAGAGGAGTTGTCCCGCATCTAGTCAACGATGGCCTTTTGATCCTTTAGTATGCGGATGATACAATTTTGTTTTTGGATCATGATATGCTACAGGCCAGGGAACTAAAGCTTGTGCTTAGTACCTTTGAGCAATTATCAAGATTGAAAATTAATTTCCACAAAAGTGAGTTGTTTACTTACGGTAAGGCCAAGAACTGTGAATAGGAGTACGCGAGCATATTTGGATGCCGGTTAGGTGGTTTCCCCTTCCGGTATCTAGGTATCCCTATGAACCATGTTATATTATTTAATAAGGATTGGGCCAACATTGAAGAGAAGTTCCAGAAAAAACTTTGTAGCTGGAAAGGTAAATTATTATCTGTTGGAGGCCGTCTCGTCCTCATTAACTCGGTGCTAACTAGCTTAGCCATGTTCATGTTATCTTTTTTTGAAATCCCTAGAGGAGTCCTTCAAAAATTAGATTACTATCGCTCTCGTTTTTTCTGGCAAGGTGATGGGCACAAAAAGAAATACCACATTGCCAAGTGGATCGTTCTGTGTACCCCCAAAGATTTTGGTGGCTTAGGTATACATAACATAGACCTTCAAAATAGATGTCTTCTTAGCAAGTGGCTTTTCAGGTTGATTAATGAAGATGGGGTTCGGCAAAACCTTCTAAGAAGGAAATATCTGGCTAACAAACCTTTGACCCAGGTGCAACATAGGCCGGGGGATTCACATTTCTGGGTTGGTCTCATGAAGGCCAAATCCGATTTTCTAACCTGTGGCACTTTTAAAGTGCACAACGGGGAGAATGTGCGATTTTGGAAGGATGTGTAGTTAGGCGATAGAGCCCTGAGCGAGGTATACCCGACCTTATTTAGAATTGTGAGGCGCAAAGATGATACAGTGGCAAAGGTCCTTGGGACTGTACCACTTAATGTATCCTTTAGACGAGGTTTGATTAATTCAAATCGGATTGCATGGTTCGATCTAGTCTCAAAAGTGGTACAAATTAGCCTCACAAATGGACGAGATGCGTTCCAATGGAACCTAACTAAGAATGGTTTGTTTACGGTTTGGTCTATGTACACGAGCTTTATTCAACACGGAGTCCATCCCGACAAAAGTCCTCTTTGGAAACTAAAAATACCGCTAAAAATTAAGATTTTTTTGTGGTACCTAAAAAAGGGTGTAACCCTTACCAAAGATAATCTAGCAAAGAGGAACTGGCAAGGTGTTGTCTTTGTAATTCTACTGAAACAATCCAACATTTGTTCTTCAATTGTCATTTTGCGAGCTTTATTTGGAACACTGTGCATATCACTTTTGGAATTCAATCACCTACTAGCATTACTAACATGTTTGGTTCATGGCTTCATGGTTTTGATCCAAAGCTTTGGAACCAAATTTAGTTAGGAGCTGTTGCACTCTGTTGGGCGATATGGTTGAATAGGAATGATATGGTGTTTAATAAGGCTAAAGCTAATACTTACATGAAGGTAATCTTCAGGACGACGTGCTGGATCCGTCAGTGGTCCATGCTGCATAAGGAGTCCATTTTTGCGAAGTTTGGTTGGAACTTCACCAACCTTATTGGCGTTTAGCGTTGCCGTGTTGGCATCGAGCTCACTAGTTGAGCCAAACTCTTTTTATTTCAAGTATGGGTGTGTTTGCCTTATGGCCTTTTGTACGGTGTTGCTCAGCTGTGTACTATTTCCGGATGATAGAGGTTGAAACTTTGTTCCCTTGTCTAAAAACAATCTAAGGGCACTCCAAATAGTAAGAGTCAGATACCAACTCTTAGATGTAATCTTATCATGTATGTTCGTTTCGCTGAAATTTGGTTTATATTAATTTATTGTGAGAGAAAAATACTATTCTTTCGCTGATGCTGCTGAACGACTCCATTTATCTAGCTAGCTCAAATGTTTTCTGACATCTCTGTCCCCCACGTGACATCTAATACTAGTTTGAAACTGACCTAGTGTAAAACCGTGAAATAATACTGAACACCAAAAGACTATTTCGTTCAATTGTCTCAATACTATAGGTGGCATGACAGTTTTGAAAACTACAGAATAAAACTTCCCACTAAAAATAACCACCATGGCCCCGTTCGCTGGTCTGAACTTTGGCTGAAAACCGACCGAAAAAAACACACTGTTCTGACTGAATTGTTGTGAGAGAAAAACACTGTTCCGGCTGAAAAAACAAGCCGAACAAACCAAATTTAAGACAAACGAACGGGCCTATACGAAGTCACTCGTGACAGTATGCACACCAAGTGACAGTGGTATTGCAGTATCACTGGGTATGCCCCAGCTGGTTCAGCCTTTTTGACTGAAATCAATTTCACTGTTGCACTTGAGATGATGCCGTATTTACCAAACTACCCAGATAACTGCAGGATATTTGCTGTCCCGCTAACCAAAGCGTTCAGAGCAGCTCTACAGCTAAATTCCATGTGGACTAACAAAAGTTAAGGTAATGGGCTAATAACTGCTGGATGAAAGTGTTTTTAATCTGCTTGCTCATGCAAATATATATCCCAAGCATTAGATATTCACCAGAACACAATACTACATACTGCCCATATTTACCTTCTAGTTTTTCATACGGAAGCCCATGCATATATATATACTTTCTCACACACTAATCTTCTATAAATGGTACTGAAAATCATTAACGCTATCCCTTTAAAGCAAAGACGCATTTGGTCATTGTGCTACATGCTCGTTAATTTTCCACTTCTCGAAAATACTAGTAGTATACAAGATCCAGACAAAGAAGCAGCTAGCTATCCACTTATCTATCTGTGTAACCCAAGTATCTAACTGGGACCAAACTTTTACACATCTTTAAGCTAGTTCTTCTGGTCTACCCCAGTACTTAATAAATAGAAAACGCATTTTGAGCAAAGTTCTAGCCAGATAATAATCTTAACTTGCATTATTTGCGCAAGAGAATGACAGATATCCTACACACACCATGCATATATACCTAAAAAATGTTGATAACTAGTAGACATAAGGTTTTTCATTAGTATAAGAAAATCGGCATCCAAATTCAAAGCTGACACTACTACAGGATGGACTTGTTGTCCCGGGCGGTAACGGCCTTTAGTCCTGGTTACCGCGCCGAGACAACGATCCCGGGACTAAAGGTGGAACCTTCAGTCCCGGGTCATCGAGGCGGGACTAAAGAGGGACCTTTAGTCCCGGTTTAGCAACCGGGACTAAAGGCCCTCCAGCCGAGCAAACGTGGCCGCACCCTTTAGTCCCGGTTGGTAACCCCAACCGAGACTAAAGGTTCCTTTTCTTTTTCTTTTTTTTTTGTTTAATTTGTTTTCAGTTCAGTTACACATATTTGTTTAATATATAATATGTTTTTATGTACGTATTCTACGCTGCTAATATAAATACACGCACGCATATAATTACATCTAATTCTCATCTCGAGCATTATTATATTCGAATAAAGTATGAAACTATATATATTATAGATATATATGTATATATACAACACTTTCATAATTTTGTTCTCGAAAATAACGATATCAATAAACATTTAATTTACATCATTTATTCCTTAGGATCAAAGTAGAACTCGCCGTTGGGATTTAGCACTTTTTCTAGAAGAGTTTGTGCGGCCCCAGTCTGGCATGTGGTCGGAGTATGAGGTACTATGACCTGTGCACACGTGGACGCAGACAAGTCAAACCAGGGGACCTGCCGATCACCCGCAACGTAGAGAACGGATCCCGTGCACGTGTTGGGAGGAACCGGAGATAGGGCCTGCTCCGAAAACCGTAGAAAGAGTGGTGGTCGGCTTGTACTGGCTTAAGTTAGAATAATTATAAAATTTGGAGTGACACATGAGTGGTCGGAGAAATCATAGTTGCTTTAGTAAAGTAAATCGAAAATACAAGTAGAGTACATATCTCAGTGGTTAAGCATAGAAGCGTCTAAGCTTGTCGATGTGCCATGAGTTCGGTACGTCCGTGCCGTCTAGATGAGCTAACCTGTAAGACGTTGGGCGTGTGACTTCCTTGATCATGAAGGGTCCCTCCCATGGGGTTGCGAGTTTGTGGACACCAGCCTGGTTCGTCTTCCACTTCAGGACTAAGTCCCCGACCACAAAGAAACGCTCTTTAACGTTCTTGTTGTAGTACTGCAAAAAACAACAAGGTATTTGGCCGTTAAATGCGCAAAGTCAAGCCTTTTCTCTTCTGCTTTGTTGACTTCTAGCTCCGTGACTTCATCGGCCTTGCCTTCGTCGAAGTTCTCTACCCGTCTTGATCTGAAAGCTATATCTCGGTGGGAGGACTGCCTCGGTAGCCGTAAACCATAAAGTATGGTGAGACGCCGGTTATTACGATCTGGTTTTGAGTTCGGAGGCCCCGGACAACGGTAGTAACTCCTTGAGCCATCTTCCGGAGCTTTATCATTTTCTCTCATACATCCTCTTCTTCAATGCGTCCAAGATCATGCCATTTGCCCGCTCGACCTGTCCATTAGCTCTAGGGTGCGCCACCGAGACGTATTTTACAACTATGCTCCTTTCATCGTAGAAGTCCCAAAAAGCGTTCCCGGTGAACTGAGTACCCAGATCGAGAATGATCTTTGTTAGGCCGCCAAACGGGTGGATGACCTGGTCGAGGAATGTGACAACTTTCTCTGAGGATGCTGTACGGAGGCATGTATTCTATCCACTTAGAAAACTTATCAATTAGTACGAAGACGCATGTAAATTTCCCAGAGCTGGTTTGAAAGGCCCGATCATGTCCAATCCCCAATGCACGAAGGGCAAGAAGAGGCTGGAATCGTCTGGATCTCATGTGCTGGTACATGGATTCTCTTGGAGAAGAACTGACAACCTTCACAGTGGCGAACTAGCTTTTCTGCGTCGGCCACTGCTGACGGCCAATAAAACCCGGCCCGGAAAGCCTTACCGACCAGTGTTCTTGAGGCCGCGTGGTTACCGCGCAGGAGCTAGAGTGGATTTGGTCTAGGAGATGCTTGCCTTCCTCCCGGGTTATACACTTCATCAAGATTTCCTCTTTAGCGTTTTTGCGCCACAACTTGCCATCGACGAAGCGAATCTCGCTTACTTACTGACGCATCGAGCGTTCATTTTCTGCTTCGATCGATATAACCGCTACCGTCTGTTAAGTACTTGATAAAAGGTGTTCTCCATCCGGCTCATGAGTGGTCGGAAGCGGCTTTCGGTTGTGCTCGGCGCCGAAACCGTAGCCACTAATTGCTGGGTCCGAAACTTTGTCGGTTGTTGAATCTTTGTCTTCAATGGAAGGCGTGGCGTCTTGACGAATACGCCATGTGGGATTTTAGCTCGGGATGATCCTAACTTTGACAACGCATCCGCTTGCTGGTTCTTGTCCCGACCACGTGTATGTACTCGATGCCATAGAACCCGCCTTCCACTTTCTTATCGATTTGCAATATCGTCCCATCTTTTCACCGGTCGTGTCCCGATCCTTGTTGAGTTGGTTGATGACCGAGCCGAATCTCCGTAGACATAGAGACGTTTAACTCCAAGCTCAATCGCAATGCGTAGGCCATGCGAGCATGCTTCATACTCGGCGGCATTATTAGATGCCGGGAAATAAATCCCGAGGACGTCTGGAGCTGCTCCTTGGATGGTGATACAAAAGAACTCCTGCTCCCTTGCACCAATGTTGAGAGAACCGTCAAGTACATCGTCCAATATTCGCCGGATCTCGGAGAGGCGGCGATGCTTAAACTGTCCACTCGACGATGAAATCGACGAGTGCACGAGACTTTTATTGTAGTACGACTTGCAAATTCAAGGAAAAGGGCATAGCTCCATTGCCCATTTGACGATCGCGCCTGCTCGCATCCTTATTGCGAATGATGTCCCCAAAGGATACTTCGGTCATGACCACCACACGATATCCGTCGAAGTAATGTCTCAACTTTCGGGATGTTATCGGTATGGCGTGAAGCGGTTTACGAATCTGGGGTACCGGTTTTGGATTCGTTGAGTACCTCAACGATGAAATAAATTGGCCATTGTACCTTGTAGGCGTGGCCCGACTAAATCGCGCTCGACCACCATTGTAGTGGAAACCACCCGATCGGTTGCCGCAATGTAAAGTAGGAGAGTTTCGCCTTCTCACGGGAGCGATAAGTACCGGAGGTGACGTGAGGTATTGTTTTAGCTGCGTAAAAGGCAACATCTCGCTTCCTCCGACCACTCAAACTTCTCGGACGATTTGAGCGGTTTGAAGAACGGTAGTCCTTTTCTCCTAATCTTGATATGAACGGCTTAGAGCAGCCATGCGTACCGGTGAGCTTCGGACATCCTTCACCTTTTTTGGGGGCTTCATGTCTAAGACAGCTTTGACTTTCTTCGGTTAGGGCGTATGCCGTCAGAATCGCCACGACGTTGCGAGCAATATGCGGAAGGGACACCAAAGATGCACTTCTTTGGGTTTAATTTCCATTGAAACGTATTAAGGGCTGCAAAGGTGCGTTCCAGATTGTCAACAAGGGTATGTGCTTCCTTGGTTTTGACAACTACATCGTCGACGTAAGCCTCGACGAGGCCGTCTTTTATCTCATCGTTGAGGCGAGCTCAGTATAGCGCGTTGGTAGGTAGCACCGGCGTTTTTGAGCCCGAACGACATAGTCGTAGCAAGAGGGCGCCGAAAAGGCGTGATGAAAGACGTCTTGATCTGGTCGTCCTTTTTGAGAGCGATCTGGTGATAACCAGTAGCAATCGAGAAAGGAAAGCACTCACAACCGGCGGTGGTTGAATCTACGACTTCGCCTATGCGAGGTAAGCCAAAGGGTCCTTAGGGCGGTGTTTTTGTTGAGATCGGTGTAATCAACGCACATTCTCCATTCATTATTCTTTTTGCGTACAAGAACCGGGTTGGCTAACCATTCCGGATGATACACTTCTTTGATAAATCCGGTGCCAAAAGCCGTAAATTTCTACCCTAATCGCCTCCTTTTTGTCGCGAGCGAACCGTCAGTAACTTCGCTTGATTGGTTTGGCTTTGCTTTGTTGACATTTAAGGAGTGCTCAATCAAGTCCCGAGGTACACCGGCATGTCGGAAGGTTTCCATGCAAACACATCCACGTTGCCCCTCAAGAACCTGACGAGCGCGTCTTCCTATTTGGGATCCAGGTTGGCCCCGATGAGGGCCGTTGTGCTGGGATCGCCCTCGACCAGCTGGATCGTCTTGTGCTCCTTGGATCTGATGTTCTTCTTGCGAGCCTCGAGCTCTGGGATCTCCAAGCGGTCGGCCGTGGGTCTTCTTAGCGTCGAGCATGGTCTCGCCATGCGAATAGAGAGGTCATGGGCCTCTGCTATTTTGAAGCTGTCGTCCTCGCAGGTATAAGCTGCATATACATTACCCCTGAGGGTTAAAACTCCTTTCTCAGTAGGCATTTTGAGCACTAGATACCTGTAATGAGGTATGGCCATGAACTTGGTGAGCGACGGTCGACCAAGAATAGCATGGTAGGTGCCGTCGAAATCAGCGACCACGAAGTTGACGTAGTCGGTGCGGAAGTGGTCCGGAGTCCCAAACTGCACAGGTAGCGTGATCTGCCCGAGAGGTGTGGAGCTCTGTCCGGGGAGAACGCCCCAGAACTGTGCCTCGTACGGCTTCAGGTCCGCCTGGGCTATTTTCAGAGCGGGCAGGCTGTTCTTGAACAATATATCAATGGAGCTGCCGCCGTCGATCATTACTGTCGTCGAATCGAACCTTGTTGATACAAGGATCGAGGACCGAGGGAAAACGCCTGCTCGGGTATGGCGGCCCATTGGTCCTTCCTGCTGAAGTAGATTTCACGGTGAGACCACGGAGGAAGCCGC
Organism: Miscanthus lutarioriparius; assembly: GCA_904845875.1. Lineage (NCBI taxonomy): Eukaryota > Viridiplantae > Streptophyta > Magnoliopsida > Poales > Poaceae > Miscanthus > Miscanthus lutarioriparius. The sequence goes on along the minus strand of CAJGYO010000007.1, from coordinate 84,845,640 downwards.
GGATCGGTGAGAAGGTTGTCGTTCTTTGCCACGTTCAAGCAGGCGCGGGCGAGCAGCTTGCGTTCTCGTTTGGTCTCAATGGACACCTTGCCGCCGATGATGGTGTGCACGCGATCAGTCGGCTTGACGTATTTATGACGAGGATCTGCATCATCGTCGTCGTTGTCCTCGTTGCGCTGTTCTCTTACGTCATTAGGCTTGTCGGAAATATCCGGAGCCTGTTGGCGCGTGTAGATAGTCTTGAGGACGCGACAATTCTCCATGGTATGGTTCGACTTGGGATGGAGCTGGCAGGGGCCCTTCAATGCTTTGGCGTAGTCGTCCTCGTAGTTACGACGTCCGCCGCCCTTTTTCACCGTATTGACCTCGCCGTCGTCTTCCCGAGCACGCTTGCTCCTGTAATCGTCACGGCGGTTGCGCCGCTGATTACGTTGATCACGGTGGTCGCTGGGGTCGTTGCGCTGGTTGCGGCGGTCAAAATTGTCGTTCCGACTACGGTTGCCGCGGTAATCGTCGCGGCGTGGAGGGTGGTCGGAGCGTGGGATCCTTGCTTCTTCTTCGACGATTATCTTTTTAGCGTCATCAGCGTCCGCGTATTTCTTAGCGGTGGCCAAGAGCGCTGTGACTGACTCAGGTCTTTTCCGGAGGAGCTTGTCTCTTAGGGCGTCGTGGAAACGGAGGCCGGTGACGAAAGCCTCGATTGCCTCGTTGTCGGAGATTGATGGGACCTTGATGCGCATCTCCGAGAAACGCCGAACGTATTCGCGCAGTGGTTCGTCTTTCCGATCTCGGATCCATTGCAGATCGTACTTGTTGCCGAGTTGTTCACAAGTAGCGATGAAATTGTCGATGAAGGCCTGCTTGAGCTCCTGCCAAGAGTCAAAATAGTTTGCCGGCAAGCTGACTAGCCATTGGTGACCTGCATGACCAACGGCGACTGGGAAGTAGTTAGACATAACGTGCTCGTCAGCCATGGCTGATCGGCCACGCGTTTCAGAGAGCATGACCCATAATTCGGGGTTTTCCTTGCCGTCATTATACGAAGTTTCTCGAGCTTGAAATTCTTGGGCCATATGACTTGGCGAAGGTGTGGAGTGAACGCTTCGGACCGGGAGGGCCGTGGGCGGTGTCATACTCCATCGGCGATAGCTTTCATGGGATGCACGATCGTTGGCTCTCGGGTTGATGCGAGCACGCAGATCACGTCCGCCGAGGTAATGGCGAAGATCGTTTGCTGCCGTCGCGCGATCTCGATTGCCATCTGGACTAGCTCTGCGACCGTGGTTATCACGGCGATTGTTGCGGTTATCCCGCGGTTTGTCACCTCGAACGTCGTGGCGGTTATCCTCTCGGCGACGGTTTTCGTCCCGACCACCATCGGGACCACCGTTTCCGCCTTGACGATTGTCCGACGGGTCGTTGTTGCGCGAGCCACGTCGGTTGAGCGGTATGAGCGACTTGAGTATTGGCGGTGTGGCTTGATTCCACCGAAACGGATGGGGCTGGGCTTGATTCATCTCTGCGGTCGAGCCATAGCAGACCGTCGATATGCTTGTATTTCATCGCGGACTGCTTGGGTTTCTGGAGTGTTGGGCAGCCGCTGCATTGTCGCCATGGCAACGGCCTACGTTGGCGCTTGGGGTCTTGAAGACTTGTTTGTCCCCACCGTCGAAAGCATTGTTGAGGTCACACGGTTGGATCCTTATGCGCCGTGCCTCTGGTCCGCTTTCACTTGATTTGCCGGCGATTAAACCGGTCAATGTTGCGTGCTTCAGCGTGCGATCTTTTCTTGTTCTGCTTTCGCCAACTTGCTGGCGGCTCGTCGTTCTTGATTTACATGGATCAAATCCCTCGTCTTGGTGGGAAAGATGGAAATTGGGGAAACCCGGGCGTGGTCCGGTAGATCCGGATCGTATTTGACGCCTTCATCTTCGTGACGTTTGAAACTTCGGTGTGGACAGATCGTTGGATGCGATGTCGGATGAGGAGCTGAGTCACCCTCTCGGACCGTGTGGACAGATCCTTCTTGATAATCTTCAATCCGGACCATGTTGACGATGTTGCATGGCTTCGACGAGATCGGTGTGTAGGACAATGTCCAAACGGCGTCGTAGGTTGCACGCGTGGTGAAGGCGGCGTTCGCAGCCGTAGGGGCTGGACTCGTGGTTCTCCGTCGGGACTTCGTACTCATGAGTCGGAGGCCCGTCGCGAAGGTCGGCTGGCGGCGAGCGGGCGCCCTCGAGAGTAGATACGACCACAAGATCTGTTCAAAGCCGTGCGGGGACGACCGCCCGAGCTGGTCGGATAGATCTGTTGTGGGGAGCTGCACCCGATCGATGGAGTCGAGCGGTCGGTGTCGTCGATCCGCTTCCCTCCGTGAGCGGGAAGCGGATGACGGGTTGTCGGCGTGGTCGTAGGCGTGGTCGGAGCCGGATGTACCGTGGTCGGAGCCGGATCCATCGTGGTCGGCCGTGTTCGCCGTGGTCGAGCCGTGTTCACCGTGGTCGAGCCGTATTCACCGTGGTCGGAACCGTAGCCGATCTGGTGAAGTAGTCGTCGGCCAGCGGGTTGAATACACGCCTCGGTCATGGTGATGGAGACGTCGGGGCCGGTGGTCCAAGTGATCGGCCGATGGTGAACGTGAGGCCGTTGAAGGCGTAGCCATGGAGCCGGAGATGATGACCATCTTGTTCGCTTGGAGAGCAAGACGCCTCCCCCTACGGCGCCGCCATCGACGATTTAAATATGGTCGGCGGTCTACCTAGGGGTATGCCCAAGGTAGTAGATTATCGGCGACAAAAAGTGCGCAAGTCCCAAACAAGACGGTGACGCAAGATGCATACCACGAGGTTTTATCCGAGTTCGACCGCCAAGAAGGCGTAATACCTACGCCCTGCGTCGATTTGTATTCTTTGTATGTCAATGAGAGATGATTTTAGAGGGGTCCCCGCCCGCCTTATATAGTCCGGGGGCGGGGTTATAGATCTGAAACTAATCCTAGTCGGTTACAATTGCCATATGTGGCGGATAAGGATTCCTATTCTAATCGACCAGGATCCTCGCTTGGTCGCCAAATCCGCTCTTGATTCCTTGTGCGGGACTCGATCGAAGTTAATCGGGCATACGTCATCTTTCGTGGATGAACCTATCGATCCAAAGCCAACCCAAGCTTAGCCGTAAGGGTATAGGGGTTAATACCCCCACAGCTAGTCCCCGAGCATCATGTATTATCTTTGCGACACGCCATTTTAACCTTCTCCGGCAAGCAAGGCTTGAATTCTTGACGCCTCACCACCGCTCATCACCGGAGAAGTAGGTTGTCCAAAGAATGTATGGTGCTCTTAAGAAAAAGAAAAAGATTTACATCTGAGAAGTGTGCCCACTTGTATTTACGAAAAGAAATGTAAGTGGTCCTGAAGCATAGCATCCTTAAACATCGAGCGTAGGGGTCAAAAAATAAACACATTCACCGCAAGGTGAAGTGTGCCCACTTAGTCCCCGAGCTTGCTGGAAGGCAAAAATATATGAGCCTTGTAGCAAGGTCTAAAAAGAAAAGTCTCTGAACTGTATGTGAGTACAAATCACATGTAGCCAAGGAGAACCATTATTCAAGCGGTGGTCAGGCGGGTCCCGAGCATACTAATAATCCTCATAACCATTCAAAACACAAGGGTCAATTTAATCAAACACATTCACATAAGGTGAAGTGTGCCCACTTAGTCCCCGAGCACGGTAGTAGTGACGCAGTACGTGGTGCCGTGGTCTAAAAAGAAATTCACCGAAGTTAAGAATCCAATTGCAGACAAAGGCGATACAAGATGCATGCAAGGGTGCATCGTGTCGATGTAGTCCCGCAGCTTGCCGGAAAGCGAAGTATGAGCCTTGTAGCAAGGTCTAAAAGAAAAAGTCTCTTAACTGTATGTGAGTACAAATCACATGTAGCCAAGGAGAACCATTATTCAAGCAGTGGTCGGGGCAGTCCCCGAGCACAAAAAGTGGTCTGGGCAGTATCCAAGCACAGTAGTGGTCTGTGCAAATCCCAAGAGCACATTAGTGGTCCAGGCGATCCAAGCACAATAGTGGTCAAAACAAATCCACGATCACTTGCGCTGCTTGTACTATTATTTTGTGTACTTTTCTCTATTCTCTGCCAAGACCAGTCTGACACGTCCGGTCAAAAAAGTCAATAGGTACAGTACGTCATTCTCTTTTTTTTTTTTTTTTTGCAAACAGCTTGGTTGACACCTGATTGAGGTGTGTCGGGTGGGCCTCCTTACACCGTCAACGAGGAGGCGCGTACATCGTTAATGAAATAGCGCGCGTTTATTGGCGCAGATTTCGAGGTTGTGTGAACAACCCTCTGCGCGCAGCGTCGACGACTCCCAATATTCTCAAGCGACGAAACGACGGTGCTCGTTGTTTTATATAATGCAGATCTGGTAAGCTACTCATACCGTTCCCCATTGTCATCCGCCGCCGCAACCTTCTTCTTCCTCCTGCCGAACCCTATTGCCCCAAAAATCATCACCAATCCCCTCGGTCTCCTGCATCCACCCACTTAGTAAGCACGACCTAATGGCGAAGGGAGACGCCCAGAAGAAAAGCAGGGTCATGGCGAAGGAATGGTGGAAATCGCGGAGCAACGAGCAGACCATCGAGGACCTCGTCGCCATGGGGGTGCTCCACAACAAGGCACTTATGGATGGCGTGCACCGTAGGGAGAAAGCTTCCCGATCCACAACCAGTGAGATTGTGGTCTTTGAAGATTTCTTCAAACGGGGTTTTGGGATTCCAGTGCACCCTTCCCTTCGTGGTCTCTCGCTTGTACTACGAGATTGGGATTTGCAATCTGCATCCCAACTCGATTCTTCTTGTCTCCACCTTCATCCATCTCTGCGAGGCTTATGGTGGCTTCCAACCCCATTTCGACCTCTTCCGCCACCTATTCTGCATCTTCGAAGAAAGGGAGCGGTGGCTCAAGATCGCCGGTGGCGTTACTTGAACTCGCGTGGATTGGCATGAAGGCTCAATACCGTGCACCTGCCCTCGAACACCTCCTTGGACGAGTGGTACAAGAAATGGTTCTACATCCGTGAAGAGCCGAACACCATCACTCTGTGCGATGTGGACTGATTCCGGAGAAGAAAAGCAAATGGTCGGAGAAACCCGAGAACTTGGAGCAGATCGCCGAATCGCTTCGGGATGATCCCGTGGGGAAGGCTTGATGGCCCGGCGTTGTCGGCAACTTCATCACCAAGAATCCAGCCGCCGAAAAGGATTCACCCCTGCTCACGAGTACCAAGGAGGCGCCGATCCGACGAGGACCGAGAAAGGAGCCGCTTCGACAAGGTGGAAATCAAGGCCGGATTGGAGAGCTATTCAACCTGGCCGATCCCAATTATGTTGCAATCGGGCGCCATCGAACACGCCTTCAAGCCGGCTCGCCCTCCCCAAAGGTAAATGACGCCACCTTTTAATCTGTAGAATCATGTCGCATCAAGAAAATAACATCTTTTTACTTCATTTTGTGTCTCGAAGATAATGGTCATGATCGGGCAGAGTGTTTGTGTCGCCTCCCCGGTGTAGAATGGCCACAAGCTCTTTGGGCCAGCCGCCCGCATTCGGGCCGGACCGACCGACGACGTTCATCAAGGCGGTACTCGAGACCGTGAGGACGCCTCGACCAGAGCCACCGGCAAGCGTCCGGCTGCCAAAAACGACGTCAAGCCATCTTCCCCAGCCGACGACGACGAAGCGGAGGATGCGGACATCCTCCGGCTCATCCCGAAAGAGGAGAAAGCGGGTGGGACCGCTTGAGGCGGGTGGCTCCTCTGTGCGGCGAAAGTGGTAACAAAGACCGACCATCGCAACCTGAGCACGAGCGAAGGGAACATGCCGCATCATACTCACGCGCCCATACCGGAGGTTGCACAAGCCCGATGGACACCGCCGAGCAAGCGGAGCAGGGCGGTCGAGGAGACGTTCGCCGCCACATCCTTTCGCAAGTCAAAATCGTAAGTATCTATACTTTTTGATGTAAGCTTTGCGTTTTGCATTGGATGCTATTATCTTCGAATTTGTCTCTGAATGTATTAGATCGGCGTCCACCGAAAGCCCCGACCAGCTAGTTGGGTGCGGAACGTCCTTACCAACAACGGCGGGACAAATCGCTCAAAGAACCACCGTGGAGGAGCCCATGGCGAGGACTCCGCTTTGGCCCTCGGAAAGCGACGACTGACGCCAGTCCGAAAGGTAATACAAGTGCTCAAGCACGAACAACGATGAGGCGGATACCACGGCGCCTGTGGAGCTGGATCTAACCGAGGGCAGCAGGCGAAGTTGCCCTAACATGGTTGCCGACGCGACGGCTCGTGGGAAAGCCACGGTGAGCGTGGAGTCTGCGAATCCCGAACCGATGCCGCCTCCTCGAGAGAGCCGAAGAGGATGAAGTGGAAGAAGTCTGGTTGTCCCAAGATAGGCGACAACATGTATATGTGTCGCTATCGAACGACGACGAATGGGTCATGCACGAGGAAATCCTGGAGATCGAAGAGACCATAAGAGTCGAACAGGCGTGCCAAGCGTCTGGTGACCAAGTCCGTATATTTGGCTTTAGTCGTTGACCTGTTATGTAGTAGTCGAACTGTCGGCGTAACTTGTCTGTGTGTGCGGACTTGATGAAAACGCAAGATACCGAAAAAAGGTGCTTCACCGGATAGAAGGAATCATGATGACCAATAAGGAGCTAACGGTGAAGTGGATCGCCTCGACGCCAACTTGAAGCCGCCGACCAGAGAGAAAAGACCAAGAAGCACGTAACCAAAGCCCGGTCGGTCAGCTCGAAAACAAAGAGCGGGAGAAAACAGTAAGTGTTCACCGTATCATAGCAAGTCGCGGGACTTGTGTTATTTTGTTCTTGACAAGAATAGTCATAATGCGCTTTTAGAAGTTGAAGTGACCCGCCTCCGTGGGGAGAACGATCGTGCGCTTGCGAGAATGTGGTCGCTGAAGGAGGACAACGAGAAATCGCACGCCGCCAATCGAACTCCAAGACCACACTAACGTAATGAAGGACAACCGAAAGGTAAGCACTCCAGCACCACCTTTCTCATTCAATTGCCCTCATGGCCTTGTCGTGTCATCACGTTTGATGTCTTGTCTTGCTTTCGCTTTTGAAAGTCAACGCCAAGAGGCACCTTGAGGCCGCGATCAAGGAGCGTGACGACCGGAAAGCGCAATGCCTTAAGGCCACCGAGGAGCGGGACATGTGGAGCAAACGGAGCCAAGAAATGGCAACCAGGCATTGTGCCCGTCCTCGACCTTATCGACCCGCGCTCACAGAGGTAGAGCTAAGGACGCGCGTCATTTCGGACTGGTCGAGAGATGCAAGCAAGCATGGGGATGGTTCCAAGACTTCGTGAAGGAGGCGGGTGAGTACACGGGTGCCCATGTGCTAAGCATGGTGCGTGCTCACTACCCCCTGATCAACCTCGAACGCTTGGAGGTGGGTACCAAGGAGATAGACCCAAACAAGGCCGAAGAGCTTGGACGGCCCAAATGGAATTGTCGTCAAAGATAATTGTCGATATTAGCTTTGTATGGAGGTGGGACATCACCGTGCGGGGTATGCCATCGACAAGCCACCGAAATGCCATCACCGCAAGCCAACCAATGAAGCTCAAGGGTCTCGACCAGCCAGAGCACGTGGGGCCATCCCTTCACTTGACCAGCCCTAGAGTCCCCGAGACTCGAGTAGGGTATCGAGGCGACGGGCAAGAAATGCCATGCGCCTTGACCACCAATGTAATAGGCTTAGAGTCAGTAGAAGGAGGACATAGTTGTGTTATTGTAAACTTGAGCCTTTTCGTGCAAGCTTGTAATAACGTAATCAGATATCATTATAAGCTTGTTTGTTTTATACAAAACGCACTTTAAGCTTGAAATTTTTTGTTGGTGTAACTAAGTGGGAACGTGTTAACATTCTGTTTAGTTGTACCGTTTTGCTCAACACGTCACCCTGAAAAGTTTGTGCGGCCCCATCGGCATGTGGTCGGAGTATGAGGTACTATGACCATGCACACGTGGGCGCAGAACAAGTCAAACCGGGGGGACACGCCGATCACCCGCAACGTGAGAAACAGATCCGCATGCGTGTTGGGAGGAACTGAGAGCAGGGCTGCTCCGAAAACCGTAGAAAAAGAGTGGTGGTCGGCTTGTACCGGCTTAAGTTAGAATAATTATAAAATTTGGAGTGACACATGAGTGGTCGGAGAAATCATAGTTGCTTTAGTAAAGTAAATCGAAAATACAAGTAGAGTACATATCTCGGTGGTTAAGCATAGAAGCGTCTAAGCTTGTCGATGTGCCATGAGTTCGATGCGTCCGTGCCGTCTAGATGAGCTAACTTTTGTAAGACGTTACGCGTGTGACTTCCTTGATCATGAAGGGTCCCTCCCATGGGGTTGCGAGTTTGTGGACACCACCAGCTGGTTCGTCTTCCACTTCGGACTAAGTCCCCGACCACAAAGAAACGCTCTTTAACGTTCTTGTTGTAGTACTGCGCAAAAACAAGAAGGTATTTGGCCGTTCGTACGCATGAAGTCAAGCCTTTTTCTTCTGCTAGGCTGTTGACTTCTAGCTCCCGTACTTCGTCGGCCTTGCCTTCGTCGAAGTTCTCTACCCATGCTGATCTGAAAGCTATATCTGGTGGGAGGACTGCCTCAGCGCCGTAAACCATAAAGTATGGTGAGACGCCGGTATTACGACTGGGCTGAGTTCGGAGGCCCCAGACAACGGCTGGTAACTCCTTGAGCCATCTTCCGAGCTTTATCATTTTCTCTGTACATCCTCTTCTTCAATCGTCCAAGATCATGCCATTTGCCCGCCGACCATCCCATTAGCTCTAGGGTGCGCCACCGAGACGTATTTTACAACTATGCTCCTTTCATCGTAGAAGTCCCAAAAGCGTTCCCGTGAACCGAGTACCCAGATCGAAGAATGATCTTTGTTGGGCACGCCAAACGGTGGATGACTGGTCGAGGAATGTGACAGACTTTCTCGAGGATGCCTGCAGAGGCATGTATTCTATCCACTTAGAAAACTTATCAATTAGTACGAAGACGCATGTAAATTTCCCAGAGTCGTTTGAAAGGCCCGATCATGTCCATCCCCAAGATGCGAAGGGCCAAGAGGTGGAATCATCTGGATCTCATGTCTTTGGTACATGGATTCTCTTGGAGAAGAACCGACAACCTTCACAAATGGCGGACTAGCTTTTCTGCGTCGGCCATTCGACGGCGGCCAATAAAACCCGGCCCGGAAAGCCTTACCGACCGGTGTTCTTGAGGCCGCGTGGTTGCCGCAGAGCCAGTGGATTTGGTCTAGGAGATGCTTGCCTTTCTCCCGGGTTATACACTTCATCAAGATTTCCTCTTTAGCGCGTTTTATACCACAACTTGCCATCGACGAGCGGATATCGCTTACTACGACGCTGTCGAGCGTTCATTTTCGCTCGATCGATATAACCGCTACCGTCTCTGTTAAGTACTTGATAAAGGTGTTCTCTAGTCCGGCTCATGAGTGGTCGGAAGCGGCTCGGTTGTGCTCGGCGCGGAACCGTAGCCACTAATTGCTGGTCCGAAACTTTGTCGGTTGTTGAATCTTTGTCTTCAATGGAAGGCGTGAGCGGAGTCTTGGACGAATACGCCATGTGGGATTTTAGCTCGGGATGATCCTAACTTTGACAACGCATCCATTTTTTGGTTCTTGTCCGGGACCACATGTATGTACTCGATGCCATAGAACCCGCCTTCCAAATTTTCTTATCGATTTGCAATATGCGTCCATCTTTTCACTGGTCGTGTCCCAGTCCTTGTTGAGTTGGTTGATGACCAGAGCCGAATCTCCATAGACATAGAGACGTTTAACTCCAAGCTCAACCGCAATGCGTAGGCCATGCAGGCATGCTTCATACTCGGCGGCATTATTAGATGCTTTGAAATAAATCTCGAGGACGTCACGGAGAGCTGCTCCTTGGATGGTGATACAAAAGAACTCCTGCTCCCTTGCCGTCAATGTTGAGAGAACCGTCGAAGTACATCGTCCAATATTCGTCGGATCTCGGAGAGGCAGGCGTGCTTAAGTCTGTCCACTCGACGATGAAATCGATGAGTGCCTGAGACTTTATTGTAGTACGACTTGCAAATTCCAAGGAAAAGGGGCATAGCTCCATTGCCCATTTGACGATCGCCTGTTCGCATCCTTATTGCGAATGATGTCCCCAAAGGATACTTCGGTCATGACCACCACACGATATCCGTCAAGTAATGTCTCAACTTTCGGGATGTTATCGGTATGGCGTGAAGCGGTTTACGAATCTGTGGGTACCTGGTTTTGGATTCGTTGAGTACCTCAATCGATGAAATAAATTGGCCATTGTACCTTGTAGGCGTGGCCCGACTCGTCGCTACGACCACCATTGTAGTGGAAACCACCCGATCGGTTGCCGCAATGTAAAGTAGGAGAGTTTCGCTTTCTCCGGAGCGATAAGTACCGGAGGTGACGTGAGGTATTGTTTTAGCTGCGTAAAGGCGGCAGATCTGCTTCCTCCGACCACTCAAACTTCTCGACGATTTGAGCGGTTTGAAGAACGGTAGTCCTTTTCTCCCTAATCTTGATATGAACGGCTTAGAGCAGCCATGCAAACCGGTGAGCTTCGGACATCCTTCACCTTTTTTGGGGGCTTCATGTCTAAGACAGCTTTGACTTTCTCCTAAGGGTTAGGGCGTATGCCGTCGTCGAATCGACGCGTTGTTTGAGCAATATGCCGGAAGGACACCAAAGATGCACTTCTTTGGGTTTAATTTCCATTGGAGCGTATTAAGGGCTGCAAAGGTGCGTTCCAGATTGTCAACAAGGGTATGTGCTTCCTTGGTTTTGACAACTACATCGTCGACGTAAGCCTCGACGAGGGCCGCCTTTTTATCTCATCGTTGAGGCAGGCTCAGATAGCGCGTTGGTAGGTAGCACCGGCGTTTTTTGAGCCCGAACGACATAGTCGTGGTAGCGATGAGGTCTCGAAAGGCGTGATGAAAGACGTCTTGATCTGGTCGTCCTTTTGAGAGCGATCTGGTGATAACCGTAGTAGCAATCGAGAAAGGAAAGCAGCTCACAACCGGCGGTTGAATCTCGACTTCGTCTATCATGAGGTAAGCCAAAGGGGTCCTTAGGGCGGTGTTTGTTGAGATCGGTGTAATCAACGCACATTCTCCATTCATTATTCTTTTTGCGATAAGAACCGGGTTGGCTAACCATTCCGGATGATACACTTCTTTGATAAATCCGGCCGCCAAAAGCCGTGTAACTTCTACCCTAATCGCCTCCTTTTTGTCGCGAAAGCGAACCGTCGTAAGCTTCGCTTGATTGGTTTGGCTTTCTTTGTTGACATTTAAGGAGTGCTCAATCAAGTCTCGAGGTACACCGGGCATGTCGGAAGGTTTCCATGCAAACACATCCACGTTGCCCTCAAGAACTCCGACGAGCGTCTTCCTATTTGGGATCCAGTTGTTGGCCCGATGAGGGCCGTTGTCTTTGGGATCGCCCTCGACCACCGGATCGTCTTGTGCTCCTTGGATCTCGATGTTCTTGCGCTGGAGCCTCGAGCTTTGGGATCTCAAGCGGTCGGCCGTGGTCTTCTTAGCGTCGAGCATGGTCTCGCCATGCGAATAGAGAGGTCATGGGCCTCTGCTATTTTGAAGTCAATCGTCCTCGCAGTATATAAGCTGCGTATACATTGCCCCCGAGGGTTAAAACTCCTTTCTCGAGAGGCATTTTGAGCACCGGATACCATAATGAGGTATGGCCATGAACTTGGTGAGCGACGGTCGACCAAGAATAGCATGGTAGGTGCTGCCGTCGAAATCGTGACCACGACCACGTTGACGAGTCGGTCGGTCTGCGTGGTCCGAGTCCCAAATCGCATGTAGCGTGATCTGCCCGAGGTGTGGAGCTCACTCGGGAGAACGCCTGAGGCGTACCTCGTCTGGCTTCAGTCCGCTGGGCTATTTTCGAGCGGGCGGCGGCTGTTCTTGAACAAGATATCAATGGAGCTGCCGCCGTCGATCAAGACTGTCGAATCGAACCTTGTTGATACAAGGATCGAGGACCGTGGGGAAAACGCCTGCTCGGGTATGGCGGCCCATTGGTCCTTCCCCGCTGAAGTAGATTTCACGGTGAGACCACGGAGGAAGCCGCGGATCGGTGAGAAGGTTGTCGTTCTTTGCCACGCTCAAGCGGTAGCGGGCGGCAACTTGCGTTCTCGTTTGGTCTCAATGGACACCTTGCCGCCGATGATGGTGTGCACGCGATCGATCGGCTTGAGCGTATTTATGACGAGGATCCGCATCATCGCTGCCGTTGTCCTCGCTATTGTTTTCTTTACGTCATTAGGCTTGTCGGAAATATTCGAGCCTGCTGGCGCGTGTAGATAGTCTTGAGGACGCGACAATTCTCCATGGTATGGTTCGACTTGGGATGGAGCTGGCGGGGGCCCTTCAATGCTTTGGCGTGGTCGTCCTCGTGAGTTACGACGTCCGCCGCCCTTTTCACCGTATTGACCTCGCGCCGTCGTCTTCCCGAAACACGCTTGGTCTCAGTAATCGCCACGGCGGTTGCGCCGCTGATTACGTTGATCACGGTGGTCGCCGGGGTCGTATTGCTGGTTGCGGCGGTCAAAATTGTCGTTCCGACTACGGTTGCCGCGTAATCGTCGCGCGCGTGGAGGTGGTCGGGCGTGGGATCTTGCTTCTTCTTCGACGATTATCTTTTTAGCGTCATCGTCCGCGTATTTCTTAGCGGTGGCCAAGAGCGCCGTGGATCGACTTCGGGTCTTTTCCGAGGAGCTTGTCTCTTAGGGCGTCGTGGAAGCGGAGGCCGTGGACGAAAGCCTCGATTGCCTCGTTGTCGGAGATTGATGGGACCTTGATGCGCATCTCCGAGAAACGCCGAAACGTATTCGCGCGATGGTTCATCTTTCCGATCTCGGATCCGTTGCGAATCGTACTTGTTGCCGGGTTGTTCACAAGTAGCGATGAAATTGTCGATGAAGGCCTCGCTTGAGCTCCCGCCAAGAGTCAAAACAGTTTGCTTAACAAGTGACTAGCCATTGGTGACCTGCATGACCAACGGCGATCGGGAAGTAGTTAGACATAACGTGCTCGTCGCTACCATGGGCTGATCGGCCGCGCGATTTAGAGAAACATGACCCATAATTCGGGTTTTCCTTGCCGTCGTTTCCGAAGTTTCTCGAGCTTGAAATTCTTGGGCCATATGACTTGGCGAAGGTGTGGAGTGAATCGCTTGGGACCGGAGGGCCGTGGGCGGTGTCATACTCCATACGGCGATAGCTTTCATGGGATGCACGATCGTTGGCTCTCGGTTGATGCGAGCACCACGATCACGTCCGCCGAGGTAATGGCGAAGATCGTTATTGCCGTCGCGGCGATCTCGATTGCCATCTGGACTAGCTCTGCGACCGTGGTTATCACGGCGATTGTCGCGTTATCCCGGCGGTTGTCACCTCGAACGTCGTGGCGGTTATCCTCTCGGCGATGGTTTTCGTCCCGACCACCATCATGACCACCGCTTCCGCCTTTGACGATTGTCCGACGGGTCGTTGTTGCGCGAGCCACGTCGGTTGAGCGGTTGTGAGCGACTTGAGTATTGGCGGTCGTGGCTTGATTCCACCAAAACGGATGGGGCCCGCTTGATTCATCTCTGCGGTTCGAGCCATAGCGTACCGTCCGATATGCTTGTATTTCATCACGATCGCTTGGGTTTCGGGTGTTGGGCGGCCACGATTGCATTGTCGCCATGGCAACGGCTACGTTGGCGCTTGGGGTCTTGAAGACTTGTTTGTCCCCACCACAGCCGAAAGCATTGTTGAGGTCGCGCGGTTGGATCCTTATGCGCCGTGCCTCTGGTCTCGCTTTCACTTCGATTTGCCGGCGATTAAACCGATCAATGTTGCGTGCTTGGCGTGCGATCTTTTCTTGTTCTGCTTTCGCCAACTAACGGGCGGCTCGTCGTTCTTGACGACATGGATCATCAAATCCCTCGTCTTGGCGGGAAAGATGGAAATTGGGGAAACCCGGGCGTGGTCCGGTAGATCCGGATCGTATTTGACGCCTTCATCTTCGTGGACGCTGAAACTTCGGTGTGGACAGATCGTTGGATGCGATGCCGGATGAGGAGCTGGAGTCACCCTCTCGGACTGTGTGGACAGATCCTTCTTGATAATCTTCAATCCGGACCATGTTGACGATGTTGCATGGCTTCGGACGAGATCGGTGTGTAGGACATAGATCCAAACGGCGTCGTAGGTTGCACGCGTAGCTGAAGGCGGCATTTCGCAGGCCGTAGGGCTGGACCTGGTGGTTCTCCGTCGGGACTTCGTACTCGCAGAGTCGGAGGCCCGTCGCGAAGGCTGGCTGGCGACGAGCGGAGTGCCCCTCAGGAGTAGATACGACCACAAGATCTGTTCCAAGCCGTGCAGACGACCGCCCGAGCCGGTCGGATAGATCTGTTGTGGGGGAGCCGCCCCGATCGATGGAGTCGAGCAGGTCGGTGTCGTCGATCGCTTCCCTCCGTGTGCGGGAAGCGGATGACGGGTTGTCGGCGTGGCATGTAGGCGTGGTCGAGCCGGATGTACCGTGGTCGAGCCGGATCCATCGTGGTCGAAGCCGTGTTCGCCGTGGTCGAGCCATGTTCACCGTGGTCGGAGCCGTATTCACCGTGGTCGGAACCGTGGCGATCACGGTGAAGTAGTCGTCGGCGGCGGGGTTGAATACGCCTCGGTCATGGTGATGGAGACGTCGGGGCGATGGTCCAAGTGATCTCGCCGATGGTGAACGTGAGGCCGTTGGCGTAGCCATGGAGCCGGAGATGATGACCATCTTGTTCGCTTGGAGAGCAATCGCGACTCCCCTACCTCGCGCGCGCCACCGTCGATTTAAATATGGTCGGCCGGTCTACCTAGGGGTATGCCCAAGGTAGTAGATTATCGAGACAGTGCGCAAGTCCCAAACAAGACGGTGACGCAAGATGCATACGAGGTTTTATCCAGTGTTCGCCGCCAAGAAGGCGTAATACCTACGCCCCTGCGTCTCGATTTGTATTGTTTGTATGTCAATGAGAGATGATTTTTAGAGGGGTCCCCGCCCGCCTTATATATAGTCCGGGGCGGGTTACGATCTGAAACTAATCCTAGTCGGTTACAATTGCCATATGTGGCGGATAAGGATTCCTATTCTAATCGACCAGATCCTCGCTTGGTCGCCAAATCCGTCTTGATTCCTTGTGCGGGACTCGATCAAAGTTAATCGGGCCATACGTCATCTTTCGTGGGTGAACCTATCGATCCAGGCCAACCCAAGCTTAGCCGTAAGGGTATAGGGGTTAATACCCCCACAAGTTCTATCGGTATTTTGGGAAGTTATAAAGGAGACCTCCCCGCCTTTTCACGATTTTCACAGAGGAAGCATGCCCCTTTTCGGTCTTAACTTTGGTACAATTACATTGTTACCAAAACAAAAGAGAGGCGACACAGATCCAAAGAATTCCGTCCCACCTATCTTCGAACGTTAGTTTCAAGATCTTTACAAAGGTTTTAACCAACCGAGTAGCACTAGTGGCACAAAAGGTTATTCAGCCATCTCAATCTGCTTTTATGAAAGGGAGGAATATTTTAGATGGTGTAATTATTCTACATGAGACCATCCATGAGATGCATAGAAAGAAATTAGATGGGGGTAATCTTAAAACTAGACTTTGAGAAAGCCTATGACAAGGTTAAATGGCCATTTTTACAACAAACCCTAAGAATGAAGGGCTTTTCACCAGGTTAGTGTAATTGGATTGACCAAATAGTGAAGGGTGGTAGCGTAAGCATCAAAATAAATGATGAGGTGGGACATTTCTTCCAAACCAAGAAAGGAGTAAGACAGGGAGACCCTTTATCTCCTATTCTATTCAACTTGGTGGCAGACATGCTAGCAACCCTGATTTTTCGGGCTAAGTCCAATGGAAAAATTAGAGGAGTTGTCCCGCATCTAGTCAACGATGGCCTTTTGATCCTTTAGTATGCGGATGATACAATTTTGTTTTTGGATCATGATATGCTACAGGCCAGGGAACTAAAGCTTGTGCTTAGTACCTTTGAGCAATTATCAAGATTGAAAATTAATTTCCACAAAAGTGAGTTGTTTACTTACGGTAAGGCCAAGAACTGTGAATAGGAGTACGCGAGCATATTTGGATGCCGGTTAGGTGGTTTCCCCTTCCGGTATCTAGGTATCCCTATGAACCATGTTATATTATTTAATAAGGATTGGGCCAACATTGAAGAGAAGTTCCGAAAAAAACTTTGTAGTTTGGAAGGTAAATTATTATCTGTTGGAGGCCGTCTCGTCCTCATTAACTCGGTGCTAACTAGCTTAGCCATGTTCATGTTATCTTTTTTTGAAATCCCTAGAGGAGTCCTTCAAAAATTAGATTACTATCGCTCTCGTTTTTTCTGGCAAGGTGATGGGCACAAAAAGAAATACCACATTGCCAAGTGGATCGTTCTGTGTACCCCCAAAGATTTTGGTGGCTTAGGTATACATAACATAGACCTTCAAAATAGATGTCTTCTTAGCAAGTGGCTTTTCAGGTTGATTAATGAAGATGGGGTTCGGCAAAACCTTCTAAGAAGGAAATATCTGGCTAACAAACCTTTGACCCAGGTGCAACATAGGCCGGGGGATTCACATTTCTGGGTTGGTCTCATGAAGGCCAAATCCGATTTTCTAACCTGTGGCACTTTTAAAGTGCACAACGGGGAGAATGTGCGATTTTGGAAGGATGTGTAGTTAGGCGATAGAGCCCTGAGCGAGGTATACCCGACCTTATTTAGAATTGTGAGGCGCAAAGATGATACAGTGGCAAAGGTCCTTGGGATGCACTACCATAATGTATCCTTTAGACGAGGTTTGATTAATTCAAATCGGATTGCATGGTTCGATCTAGTCTCAAAAGTGGTACAAATTAGCCTCACAAATGGATTTAGATGCGTTCCAATGGAACCTAACTAAGAATGGTTTGTTTACGGTTTGGTCTATGTACACGAGCTTTATTCAACACGGAGTCCATCCCGACAAAAGTCCTCTTTGGAAACTAAAAATACGCTAAAAATTAAGATTTTTTGTGGTACCTAAAAAGGGTGTAACCCTTACCAAAGATAATCTAGCAAAGAGGAACGGCAAGGTGTTGTCTTTGTAATTCTCTTGAAACAATCCAACATTTGTTCTTCAATTGTCATTTTGCGAGCTTTATTTGGAACACTGTGCATATCACTTTTGGAATTCAATCACCTACTAGCATTACTAACATGTTTGGTTCATGGCTTCATGGTTTTGATCCAAAGCTTTGGAACCAAATTTAGTTAGGAGCTGTTGCACTCTGTTGGGCGATATGGTTGAATAGGAATGATATGGTGTTTAATAAGGCTAAAGCTAATACTTACATGAAGGTAATCTTCAGGACGACGTGCTGGATCCGTCAGTGGTCCATGCTGCATAAGGAGTCCATTTTTGCGAAGTTTGGTTGGAACTTCACCAACCTTATTGGCGTTTAGCGTTGCCGTGTTGGCATCGAGCTCACTAGTTGAGCCAAACTCTTTTTATTTCAAGTATGGGTGTGTTTGCCTTATGGCCTTTTGTACGGTGTTGCTCAGCTGTGTACTATTTCCGGATGATAGAGGTTGAAACTTTGTTCCCTTGTCTAAAAACAATCTAAGGGCACTCCAAATAGTAAGAGTCAGATACCAACTCTTAGATGTAATCTTATCATGTATGTTCGTTTCGCTGAAATTTGGTTTATATTAATTTATTGTGAGAGAAAAATACTATTCTTTCGCTGATGCTGCTGAACGACTCCATTTATCTAGCTAGCTCAAATGTTTTCTGACATCTCTGTCCCCCACGTGACATCTAATACTAGTTTGAAACTGACCTAGTGTAAAACCGTGAAATAATACTGAACACCAAAAGACTATTTCGTTCAATTGTCTCAATACTATAGGTGGCATGACAGTTTTGAAAACTACAGAATAAAACTTCCCACTAAAAATAACCACCATGGCCCCGTTCGCTGGTCTGAACTTTGGCTGAAACTGACTGAAAAACACTGTTCTGACTGAATTGTTGTGAGAGGAAAACACTGTTCCGGCTGAAAAAACAAGCCGAACAAACCAAATTTAAGACAAACGAACGGGCCTATACGAAGTCACTCGTGACAGTATGCACACCAAGTGACAGTGGTATTGCAGTATCACTGGGTATGCCCCAGCTGGTTCAGCCTTTTTGACTGAAATCAATTTCACTGTTGCACTTGAGATGATGCCGTATTTACCAAACTACCCAGATAACTGCAGGATATTTGCTGTCCCGCTAACCAAAGCGTTCAGAGCAGCTCTACAGCTAAATTCCATGTGGACTAACAAAAGTTAAGGTAATGGGCTAATAACTGCTGGATGAAAGTGTTTTTAATCTGCTTGCTCATGCAAATATATATCCCAAGCATTAGATATTCACCAGAACACAATACTACATACTGCCCATATTTACCTTCTAGTTTTTCATACGGAAGCCCATGCATATATATATACTTTCTCACACACTAATCTTCTATAAATGGTACTGAAAATCATTAACGCTATCCCTTTAAAGCAAAGACGCATTTGGTCATTGTGCTACATGCTCGTTAATTTTCCACTTCTCGAAAATACTAGTAGTATACAAGATCCAGACAAAGAAGCAGCTAGCTATCCACTTATCTATCTGTGTAACCCAAGTATCTAACTGGGACCAAACTTTTACACATCTTTAAGCTAGTTCTTCTGGTCTACCCCAGTACTTAATAAATAGAAAACGCATTTTGAGCAAAGTTCTAGCCAGATAATAATCTTAACTTGCATTATTTGCGCAAGAGAATGACAGATATCCTACACACACCATGCATATATACCTAAAAAATGTTGATAACTAGTAGACATAAGGTTTTTCATTAGTATAAGAAAATCGGCATCCAAATTCAAAGCTGACACTACTACAGGATGGACTTGTTGTCCCGGGCGGTAACGGCCTTTAGTCCTGGTTACCGCGCCGAGACAACGATCCCGGGACTAAAGGTGGAACCTTCAGTCCCGGGTCATCGAGGCGGGACTAAAGAGGGACCTTTAGTCCCGCCCTCCAGCCGAGCAAACGTGGCCGCACCCTTTAGTCCCGGTTGGTAACCCCAACCGAGACTAAAGGTTCCTTTTCTTTTTCTTTTTTTTTTGTTTAATTTGTTTTCAGTTCAGTTACACATATTTGTTTAATATATAATATGTTTTTATGTACGTATTCTACGCTGCTAATATAAATACACGCACGCATATAATTACATCTAATTCTCATCTCGAGCATTATTATATTCGAATAAAGTATGAAACTATATATATTATAGATATATATGTATATATACAACACTTTCATAATCTTGTTCTCGAAAATAACGATATCAATAAATATTTAATTTACATCATTTATTCCTTAAGATCAAAGTAGAACTCGCCGTTGGGATTTAGCACTTTTTCTAGAAGAAATCCTGCTATTGACTCTTGAACTGCTTTTAGATGGTCTTTTTGCATGACCCTTTGTTTCAACCATTCAGTCTTGCATTTGAAATAAAAGGAAAAGTATTAATACATATATATATATATATATATATTCATTTAAAAATAAATAAAAAATTGATATATACGTACTCTGAGGACATCTTTAGGAGTTCTTCTTATGTGCGCAGTGATAAATTCACAAACGTAGTATCCACACAAGTTATTACCTGGTTGCTGCCGCAAACACCACTGTACGAGAAGAAGATTATTCTCATCATCTCACACGTAAATTGAAGTAGATATAGTAATTAAACACGTGGGGAAGTATATATAGTACAACTTACTGATATTTCAACTACATTAAGTGGTGCCTTGCAATCCTTGCGGTGTTGCCGAATAAACTCTTTCCAAACCCTGTGCGACCAATAATGTACGATCGTTAATAAATTATGACAAAGTCTATTCAATAGTTGTGCGCGAGAGATCAAAATTATCCCTGGATAATGTCTATCATATCTTGGTATAGTGCTCGCTCTTTTCTCTTCGAGTTCAAGATTACTAACCGACTTGAGTTTAACTCAATGACAATGAGTATCCAGTGAAACCTACATTAGTTTATACACACACGCACATGCATATAAGTTGTATTGATATTACATAAAATGTGTAGACTACATTATTATTAACACTTACTCAAAGCTGTACGGAAAAAGTATTGTTGTCTTCTTGTGATGCTTCACGAAGAACTCATGATATTCTTCTGTGCTTCAGATACCCACTGCTCCTTGGGAATAATATCGGTTTTGAATACGATATAAGGATCAATGAAGCCAACACTGGTGTCTTGTATTCTTTGGAGCTCTGACATCTGGAATCTGTATATAAATATAAGTTACATGTGAGGATAATTATATACACGTACGCATGGAAGTGAGTTTATTAAATAAAAGTAAGAATCACTTACAAACAAAAGGAGCTAATGATTGATTTGTCCAGAGCGTCCATGTGGCATAGTTGATGCAATTCTTCGAAACTAATATGTAAGATGTCATCGCCATACGGAAGTAATGATGGTCTCTAAATCGACAAAAGATCCACTCTCACCCCCGCCACATGCTCGCATGTACCACTTGTTGAGCAAGTGCATTTATGTACCAATTCATTCAGAGCCGCGCGAGGTTATGCAGACTTTTGCCAAATTTATAAGTCTTCCGGTATCAACTTCCGGATTCTCGGATTGGAGCTTTGCCGTCACTTGATCCAAGGTTAAACCAGTTTTGTTCAAAAAAAGCATTAAGGTCTTGAACTGACACTTCTCCAGAGTGGTCTGGTCGATAGACTTCTATGTTGGAACCATATTCATTAGCAACAACAAGATTTTGCATTGGTTGCTTCTGTTGTCCGAGCCGTGGGACATCCTTCCCTGATGCTCTTTTCCTTTTCTTATGTGCATCATGTGACTTCACGAGGGAGCGGTCATAGTCTGATAGTGGCGGAGGCTTACGAACTTCAAGCATCTTTTTTCTTGTGAGCTTCGACCTTCTACCTCAGCTGATCTCGTGGTATGTAAAAGTACAACTTCTCCTTAAGCTTCGCTTGTCTCTGCTTTTGGATATCTATAAAAAATCTTTCACTTTTTGTCTTCTTCAAATTGTTATTTGCTCATCGCCTTTTTTCAGAAGTATTTCTTGAGAAATAACTTTTTGGGGTCTTCTTTGCCGCCAGACCTTAGACGTCTTTTGTAGTGCGCCGGTATGGAGGGGTGGGGGGCGGTGTTGGAGACCGGCGTGGAGGCGATGAGGCCGGTGTTGGAGTCCCATGGGGCGTTGGAGATCGTTAGGGAGGCGGTGGGGCGGTGTAGGAGTTAGAGATCGTTGTGGGGCGATGGGGCGGTGTAGGAGTTGGAGATCGCCGTGGGGATGAAGTCGTCTACCCCGTGACACTTTGTGATGAGATGGGGAATGAATGATTGGGTTAGGGTTTGGGGAGACCTCTACAAAAAAACAAGTTGTGGGTCAATTATTTTTGAAGCCAATATAAAATTAATGGAAAATAATATTTCATTCACTTTCATTCGTACCTAGGGTGAGGTAGGGGAAGCGGTGGCGCCCCAGTTATGATGATGAAGCGTTTGCGCCATTGAATAAATGTCTTCTCTGCTTCTCCTAGTGTCTTCTCCCCATCACCGCCTTCAATGTCAAGAGGAACATTGTTGTAACCTTTGAGCACTCTATCGACCGAGACGCTAGCATATCCAGGTTGAATAACTGACCCATGGATTCTTGGTGTCTTCGTTCGGTCTATTGGAGATACAACCCCGACAGCCACCATGATTGATGCATTATTACCATCTGGAATGTGCAGCTCACATGTTGTTAGAGGCTCGGTAATGTCATCAACAGGGAAGCGCAACCCAGCGTCACCTTGAATAACTAACAGCTCCGTGGAAGCACAACTGCTTTTTATCTGACCAACGGGGCTAATGGTGACTCCCGACATTGAATGCGATTGCATTTGACTCATTGCTAGCTGCACTTGCCTCTTGATCTCCTCCTACATTCTTGCCTCAAGAGATTTTTCTCGTTCACGTGATTCAAGCAATGCTTGTCGTGACTCATTAACAAATTGCTCCAATACACGGATTTGGTCTGCCTCCTCATCCTTCTTTCTCTGGCGGCTTCTGTAGGTATCCTTGTCTGCTGGGAATGCTTGTAGCCACGGAACCGCCCCATAGCCTCTTGTTCGACCACCATGTTCGGGATTCTCTAGGGCATATGTCAATTCATCCTTTTCTCTGTTGGGCTTGAAAACACCACTATCAGCTTCTTCCCTAGCACGAGCTAGTCTCTGTGTTGCTCTCTCAATTTTTTGGCCGAAAATTAGCTTGCCAGTGTCTGGGTCTAGGCTTCCCCCATGAGCGTAGAACCAATTCTTCGTGCATTGAGGCAAGTTCTTCTCTATTGTTTCAGGTATGATTCCATTGGCAGTAATCTCTGCTTCTAGGTTCTGCCACTTGGGAATAGCACTCCTATAACCACCTGATCCCATGCGATGATGGTATTGCTTCTGTCGAGCATTCTGCTGATTCCTCATCACACGTTCCTCACTCTCTTGAGATGTCTTGTATTGTACGAAGTCATCCCAATGGGACTCCAACTTGACAAACGCCTTAGCATTGAAATCCGGCGTTTCATTCTTCAAGATAAACTTTTTACACAATGTCTTCTTCCAACTCTGGAACAATGTTGCCATCTTCTTCATTGTCCAATCCCTCACTAGCTCCTTCAAAGCATCATCTGCTTGTAATATGAAATGCTGAGTGATATCTCTCCAAGCTAGGTTCTTGTTACGATCAGATACAAAACTAACATTAGGAGCGGATATCTTCTGCTTCCATTCACGAGCACTAACTGTGATCCTATCCCTTATAATGAACCCACATTGATTGACATATGTCTGAGCATGTGGTCCCAATGGTTTGCCGGTGTCGGTGTCGAATTCTGATATTATGAAACAGCCCTCTAATGGCTTTTTTGGCCCTCGGACTTTCCTACTCTTGCCGGTGGTTGATGTAGATCCAGAGACCGGCTACATGAGTAGAAACACAATGATTAACAACAAATATACGTACGCATGCATCTATAAGAGATGATAGATAATCGAATATACCTCGCCAATATTTTCTTGCGCGACAATTTGTTGATCTTCAACCACCGGGATATTCAGGATATCCTCATAATCAGCAAAGTACTGACTTGTGTCATCTACATCCGCATTGGTGCTGGCGTTGATAATATCCGTCATTATGTCATCATTCAAGTTATCATCCGGAGCAGCCATTTGTATCTTCAAGATAACACATAGATAGAATTACTATGGCACATAACATAAGTACATGTGATAACACATATAGAATTACTAAATCCAATTAAATATAATAACACATAATATTTCATAAGGATAAACAATAACAAGGTATAGGCTTTGGAATCGAATAAAAAACACTTTTGATCCAAAAACATGGAAATAAGTACATGTATATATACACATAGAATGATACAATTTTCTCTCTCTCTCTCTCTCAACACATAGAATAAGTGCATATGTATATATCTCTAGATATGCATGTGATAACACATAGAATGTCTCTCTAGATACAATTTTCTCTCTCTCTCAACACATGGAAATAATTAAGTACATGTATATATACACATAGAAATAATTAAGTACATATATATGTATACATATAGAATCTCTAGATATAATTAATTACTAAATCTAATTAAACCTAACATATATACATAGATAGAATTACTAAATCAAAATTAAATCTAACACATATATAGAGAGAGATAGAATAATAATTACTAAATATATCAAAAACTATAATAAAAAACTATCTAAATAAAGTACTAATTAAATTTTAATACATTTAAATCTAATTAACATATATCAAAAACTATCTAAAAAACTAAGAATAAACTACTAATTAAATTTTAATACATTTTAATCTAACATATATATCAAACACTACCTAAAAAAACTATCTAAAAAAATATGGCGGCGCTATAGCTAGCAACAGTGTTAGGGGCGGATATGTCATGGCGGCGGGGTCGTCTTTGGCCACCCACGAGGCCGAGCCGAGCAGCATGAGGACGACGTCTGGCGAGACGATCTGGGCATCCACGGGCGGGGCCTCGACGACGAGGCCAAGCGGGGTAGACGACGACGGACAAGAACAGACAGACTGGCGGCCGACGCGGCGCGGCCGAGACGACGAGATCGACGTTGTAGATCGAAAAGTAGAAGATGAACAGAGGAACCGTTCGATATATATACGCCGGGACCCTTTAGTCCCGACTGGTAACACCAATCGGGACTAAAGATCCTTTAGTCCCTACCGGTAAGCCAAACCGGGACTAAAGGTCCAACCCTTTAGTCCGGCTCGGCTTTACTGTATGGGACTAAAGGGTCACTAAAGGTCTTTAGTCCCGGGTTGGTGTTACCAAATGGACTAAAGGTATTTTTAAGCAGGCAATTCCGCCCACCCTTTAGTCCTTGCCTCGGCCCGAGCCGGGATCAAGGCCTGAAATTTTGCAGCCCGCCTAAGTGTTGTTTTTTTATTTGACCAAATTTGACTTGGTCAAACTTGCTCAAATGAGACACTAAATGACCTCAGATGAAAAAACTCTGAATATCAAGTTTGATCATCTCAGCAAGATCTACAATTGTTACATAGCTCATTTTCCTATTTGAGAAAGTTTTATCAAACACTAGTCACAAATTCTTGAATCTCATATAGACTTTCTAAAACTATGTCACACACTTGTGAAATTTAAACTACATTTTGTCCAAACTTTCTCAAATGAAAAAATGGCCTATATAAGGATTGTAGATCTTGATGAGCTGAACAAACTTGGTATTCAAAACTTTTCAATTTGAGACAATCTAGGGTTCTGAAAACTAGTTTGTAGCCGTCAAAATTTAAAAATCACAAATTTGAATCGTCCAAACTATCTCAAATGGAAAGTTGACCAAAACAACAATTGTAGATCTCGATGATTTTAACAAACTTGGTATTCAAAACTTTTCAATTTGAAGTCATTTAGAGTTCATAAAACTAGAGTCAAAGTGTTGTTTTTTCATTTGACCAAATTTGACTTGGTCAAACTTGCTCAAATGAGACACTAAATGACCTCAGATGAAAAAACTCTGAATACCAAGTTTGATCATCTTAGCAAGATCTACAATTGTTACATAGCTCATTTTCCCATTTAATAAAGTTTTATCAAACACTAGTCACAAATTTTTGAATATCATATAGACTTTCTAAAACTATGTCACAACAGTGCATCGTTGTATCACGCGGGCACAACAGTGAATTTCTTCTTGACGTATGACCTTTGGTTATGATCTTGTCATAACCATGGAGTGTCTTGATCATTTAACATGATGCTTGGATCTTTCTTCACTATGAAGGGTGGAATTCGGACATTTCTTTCATAATCTTTTGACATGTCTGACTTGTCTTCAATTCCCACTATATTTATTTTCCCAGAAAGAACTATGTGGCGCTTTGGCTCATTGATCATTGAGTTGATGTCTTCGTTTTTTCCTCTCTTTGATTTTGTAGACATGTCTTTCACATAGAACATCTGACTCACATCGGCAGCAAGGACGAATGGTTCGTCTTTGTACCCAATATTGTTGAGGTCCACTGTTGTCATTCCATACTCTTTGTCGACTGTTACCCCTCCTCCGGTCAGCTTCACCCATTGGCACCGGAACAAAGGGACTTTAAAATTAGGTGCGTAGTCTAGTTCCCATATATCTTCTATGCGGCCATAATATGTTTGTATATTCCCATTTGGATCTGTGCCATCTATGCGAACACCACTATTTTGATTGGTGCTCCTTTTATCTTGGGCAACTGTGTAAAATGTATTCACATTTATCTCGTACCCTTGGTACGTGAGGATATGCCATGATGGTTGCCTAGCCAACAAATACAGTTGCTCATCAATATTGTCATCGCCTTGACATTCTTTTCGCAACCAACCACTGAAACTTTCCATGTGCTGACGCCTAATCCAAGCTTCAGTCTTCTCTGGAAACTTGGATCGTAAGAACTCCTTATGTATCTCGATGTACGGATACACCAATGACGAGTTCTAAAGAACTATGTAGTGTGCTTTATTGAAATAATCATCTTCCATGCCAATATATGTTTTCTTCCCTAAAGTTCCTTTACCACTGAGTCTCCCCTCGTGTCGTGATTCGGGAATGCCAATCGGGGCAAGGTCAGGAATAAAGTCAACATAGAACTCAATGACCTCCTCTGTTCCATAGCCCTGGGCGATGCTTCCTTCAGGCTTAGAATGGACTTTCACATATTTCTTCAAGACTCCCATAAACCTCTCGAAGGGGAACATGTTATGTAAGAACACAAGTCCAAGAATACTAATCTCCTTCACCAAATGAACTAGGAGGTGTGTCATGATATTAAAGAAGGATGGAGGGAACACCAACTCAAACCTGACAAGACATTGAACCACATCATTCTGTAGAGTAGCTAATTCCACTGGATTGATTGCCTTCTGAGAAATTGCATTGAGGAATGCACATAGCTTCACGGTGGCTAGACGTACATGTGGAGGTAGAATTCCTCTTAAAGCAACTGGAAGCAATTGCGTCATAAGCACGTGGTAGTCGTGGGACTTTAAGTTTAGGAATTTCTTCTCTGGCACATTTATTATACCCTTTATATTGGAGGAGAATCCCGATGGGACCTTGATGTTGCTTAGACATTAGAACATGCTGTCCCTCTCTTCTTTGCTAAGCGTGTAGCTAGCAGGACTTAAGTAATGACGTCCATCATCTGTCTTCTCTGGATGAAGGTTGTCTCGTTCTTTCATGCCCTGCAAGTCCTGGCGTGCTTCAAGTGAATCTTTTGGCTTCCCGTACACACCCATGAATCTTAACAGGTTCACACAAAGATTCTTTGTCAGGTGCATCACGTCGATTGCGTTGCGGACCTCTAGGACTTGCCAATAGGGTAGCTCCCAAAAGATGGACTTCTTCTTCCACATGGGTGCGTGTCCCTTAGTATCTTTGGGAACATATTCACTGCCTTGTCCCTTTCCAAATACTACTTTCACATCCTTGACCATTGTGAGTACATCTTCCCCCGTTCGGTTATGAAGCTTCTTCTGGTGGTCTGGCTTACCTTTAAAATGCTTACCTTTCTTTCTTGCTTGGTGATTCAAAGGAAGGAATCGACGATGGCCAAGGTACACGACCTTTCGACATCTTTTCAAATATATACTGTCAAGGTCATCAAAACAATGTGTGCATGCATTATATCCTTTGTTTGTCTGACCTGAAAGATTACTTAAAGCAGGCCAATCATTGATTATTACGAACAACATTGCTCGTAGGTCAAAGTGTTCTTGTTTGTACTCATCCCGCATACCGCATACACGATTTGTTCCATAAAACTAGAAGTTCTTCAACTAATGGCTTCAGATAGACATCAATGTTGTTGCCGGGTTGCCTCGGACCTTGGATGAGGATCGGCATCATAATGAACTTCCGCTTCATGCATAACCATGGAGGAAGGTTGTAGATACATAGAGTAACCCACCAAGTGCTATGACTAGTGCTCGCTCTTTCAAAAGGATTCATACCATCTCGCATTTTAAGGCGAACCTTAAGTTTCTAGCCTCATTTGCAAACTCGGAAATTCCCCGCCTATCGCTTCTCCACTTTGGGACCCATCACCGGGTGTCTCAACATATTGTCTACCTTACGGTCTTCTTTATGCCACCGCAACAACTTTGCATGGTCTTTATTTACGAACAAACGTTTTAAGCGTGGTATTATAGGAGCATACCACATAACCTTGGCGGGGATTTTCTTTCTAGGACGTTGTTCACCCTCGACGTCACCGGGATCATCGCTACCGATCTTATACACATTTGCTTTACATACCGGGCATTCATCCAAATTCTCGTATTCATTGCCATGGTAGAGGATGTAGTCATTAGGACATGCATGTATCTTACCGATTTTTAATCCCAAAGGCGGAACAACCTTTTTTGCTTCGTATGTAGTGGTGGGCAATTCATTTGGCTTCGGAAGCATCTTCTTTATGAGGTTCAATAAATTCCCAAATGCCTTGTCGGATACACCATTCTTTGCATTCCATTGTAGCAATTCCAGTGTTGTACCCAGCTTTTTTTGCCCCTCTTCGGCCATCGGGTATAGCAACTTCCTATGATCCTCAAGCATGCGCTTGAACTTAACTTTCTCTTTTTCACTTTCGCATTCTTGTTATGCATCACGAATGGCATCGCCAAGAGCATCACCGAGATCATCTTCTGTCGCTACCTCTTCTTCATCTCCCCCCATTGTAGTATCATCAAAGGCACCATACTGAGCAATAATGTCATCAATGTCTAAATCTTCTCCTTCACCTTCTTCCATCATGACCCCGCTTTCTCCATGCTTAGTCCAACATATATAGTTTGACATGAAACCTGACTTAAGCAAATGTGAATGAAGACTCATTGAGCTTGAATATTCCTTTAATTCTTACATATGGCACATGGGACACACATGTAACCATCCCGCTTATTTGCCTCGGCCACACCTAAGAAATAGTGCACGCCTCAATAAAGTCTTGGGAGCGGCGATCAACCTTTAGACATCCAATGGCGTGACATAATCAGCATTACGACAAATTATGAAAACCTTGAACATAATTAAGCATTTTATTACACAACATAGATGACACATACACGGTTGATTAATTAACTAAGCTTTGGCTACAACGTAAGCAATCCCAACTATCACTAAACAAACTAAAACTACAATGCACTTCAAGAACATAATTATTTCGTGACCGTGCGCAACTAAAACAGACAAATCATTCTTCATTGAATATCAATAAGCTTCTCCTATTGGCTCACCGCCTCATCATTAGAAGCCGCTACCTCAAGCGCACTTAATTCTGCGCGTATGTAGCATAATCTTCCTCCCAGTATCAACCATCGCATCCATTGCCCTCCCACTGAAATTAAAGCCAAAAAATATTTAGTCAAAAATATTCAAGAAAAGCAGGTCAATTAGCCATAATAATCAAATGCGTAAGAAACTCACATCGCGATCCGGGCACTTGTAGAAAACACGACCCTTGTTGGGTCCCTCGTCTCTTGACTCGGTACTCCATCACAATCTTCCGCTTAGACTTGCATGAGATAATGAGAGGGAGTTCGGCCTCGATCGTTCAAGAACCGAACGAGAGGCCGAGGATCCGATACCGATTGCCATCTACTTTCTATACTTATTTTTGCAAACTAGTGTAAATTTCACATTTTCTAAAATAATATATTTAAACAAAACTAAAATTATTTATTTATCTAACTAAACCATAAAATATGTACTATGTATAATAGTAAAATACCAAATTATCAAGTGATTTTACTATTGTAAATCATCATGTGATTTTGAGCTAAAAATGATATAGAAATCACATAGCTCAAAAACATGTTTCAATAAATAATCATCCGTACTAGTTGACCTTGCTTACGTGATCATCTCGACGAGCATTTCTCCACCGGACGGCACCGTACTTGGCCAAGGAAAAGCTCCGATTCTACGAGGAAGGGAGCACGGTCTTCCACGACCGTTGCCGCTCTCCTCGAGAAATCAAAGCTCCTCCTTGACGTCCGTTACCGCTATCGCTTCGGAGAGAGAACATGCTCGCCGAGATGAACACGGTCCGCAAGTTCAACTAGTAATGGATTTTCTATAATTTTCTAACTATTTTCTAAGTTTTTCATTTCATGGAAAAATTAATTCTAAGATCACGTAAGCCAGCAGGGGCGAGGATGGCGCGTGCTCCAAATGAGGACGAGCGAGGCGTGATTTTGATGAACTAATTTAACTTTTGTTTATCCAAACATATATGCAAATCATCATGTGATTTTGACCTAAAAATGACATATAAAATCATAATAAAGTCCAACATATAAAGTTACATATGCATCTACATCGCAAAATGAGATAAGCTACTGATAAAACATAAGAGGATTAAGTTTGTTACCTCCAAAATCGAAGAGCAACACCAATGGAGGGGGGGAGCAAGAACAACAAGAAGTCAAGAACAAGGCGATGAGTTTGAATGGAATGGCTCGGGTTCGGGAAGGAAGAAATGAAATTTGGTGTATAGGCGAGATAATTAGTCCCGGTTAGGGGCCAAACCGGGACTAAAGATTAATATTTATTCGGGGCATCACCCAAACCAAGACTAAAAGCTTTAGTCCCGGCTGGTATTACCAACCGGGACTAAATGTACCTTTAGTCCCGGTTGGTAATAACAGCCGGGACTAAAGATCCCTGTCCCGCGGACGACAGTTGGGCAGGGACCTTTAGTCCCGGTTGGTATTACCAACCGGGACTAAAGGGTCCTTTAGTCCCGGGGGCAAAAAAAAATATCGAGGCTAATGTCAAATTGGGACATCGTTATAAAATCTGTTATCTAGTAGTGTGAGACCAAACTTAAAACCTAGGTAGTACGGTGCATTACCACATCTCACATCCAACCAAGTCAAGCTAGGTTCACTACACCATGCATATACATACACGTCTAATAAAAATTTAAAAAGGGCATATACGTAGATCTCCAAAACATCCGAACAAATTTCTAAGTTGGTGGGAGGCTGGGAGCAACTAGTGGAGAACAAACAGCTGCCATTGGCAACATCCGAGCAAATTTCCAATGCAGCTGATGCCAGAATACCAGTAGCAGCATGCAGTTGTCAACAAGGGAAAAACTCCCCAGGCGTCCAGTGACAGTCCAGCCTCGGCATTCAGCAGCGCGGCATGGACCACGGACGCACGTCGGATCCGGCCAGTACTTACCACGCAACGCGAGCTCAGCAGCTCAGCGAATCCCTCCCCCTCCCGTGCCGGCCCCCACGGCACGCCGTCCTGTGGCGGCCAGGCCATCGCCGCTCGGCCTAGCCAAGTAGACAGACAGACAGCCCAGCCCAGGCCCCCGCTCCGTGACGGAGTCCTGCGCCGCGCCGCGCCGAGGGACCCCCTCCCATGCGCGCACGGCACGGATCGGCGCCGTGGTCCACGCCGATCTACAGATCCCACTAGCCCGGCCCGCCGCCCTCCCAGTCCCAGCGGTGGTGCCCGATCGACCTTCCCTCTTCTCTCTCTCCCCCTACCGCGCGCGCAGGCGCAGTAGAGAACAAAAGTGTGCACCCCTTCAGATTCTGCATGCGCGCCCGCCGGCGGCACCGGCCACCGCACAGCACGGCGCACTTGCCCCGCTCCGCGTTCCGTGGCCGTGCGTGCACCCCCCGGATTGGCCATTAACGAGGGCTTCAGTAATGGCGGGACGCGTCAAAGTACAGCACGAGGAGGCGATGCGAAAGGAAACCACCTCCGTCCGCACCGCACTGCGGCAGCAATGCATGCGCGCGCTTTTTACTCCACCGTCCGTTCCCAGCCCCAGCCCGGCCCAGCCCCCAGCCTAGCGTTTGCGTGCCGACTGCCGACTGCGCTGCCGAGGAAGAAGAAGTCCACGACGGCGGTCGTCGGCTCGTCGCAGGCCGGACGGTGTGGAAAGCCTGCCTGCGCAGCGCCGGGGGAGGGAGCTAGCGTCCGCCGCGTGCGACCCCCGGAACAAGAAAGGCAGCGCCAGCGCGCGGAAAAAGACTAGGAGAGAGACAGGAAGCGCGGATCGTCCTCTGGCTCGCGCTTTGCTTTCTTCCAAAACAAAGAGGGAGCTAGCTAGCTAGCTAGGGATTTTGCAAGGCTGGCAAATATCTGGCTGCCTCCTCTCCGGTCCTCCATACGGAGACGCCATGGACGCTTGCACTGCATATCGCATGGCGAAGAATGTAGCCATAAATGCTGCCGAGCACTAACCGGAATTGAATGCGAAACTCCGCTCCTCCTACCAGCAAAGTGGGAGTAAAAGCGGAAAGGAGGAGGATGCCGATCGAAACTAATTAAAGCGAGCTTAGCTTCATTGAGTTCGATCAGCTCCTACTCATCAGCGTTTACTGCGAGTCTGCATTTCTGCAGCTGCTTTCGCTGTGCTGCTCATCACAAATTGTGGAAGAGGCGTCATCAACGTTACGGACCCGAGCAGTGACATTGCAACAATGAAGCTGGTCGACCAGCATTAACTTGTTAGAGAAAAAGAAGCTGAGAAGCATGCAAATGGGGCTGTGGAGATGGACGGATAATCAAGAACAGGTCACAGTAATGCTAGTACTAATAGTTAAATCCTGCCACACTTCGATCGATCGATGATGCTGGAAAGCGCATGCAGTAGTGCATTGCTGCTGCTACTTGGCATGCATGGGCATGGCAATTGGCAGGCTAAGCTGCTGTAGGAGACTAGGAAACGCTTCTGAGTTCTGCCCTAGCTGTTGGCAAAGCCTGGACCCTGGAGGGTCGCCATGGCCGGACCCAGGAGGGCTGCCCGGCCGCGGAGTAAAATTTTTAATCCCGGCTCTCGGCCAAGCACGAGAGAGAGGGAAAACAAAGATGAAACAAACGATCCATGCAACCCAAATCCCCAGACACGATCGAAATTTTCAATTGCAAACACAAAAGGGAGCAGTACATTCCAAAGATCCAAATCGGCAAATGGCCATGCCCTGCCCTCCTCCTTCCCAACACCAACGTCATGATCGTCTCATCTAGGAAACACACAGCCAAAGAAACCACAATAAATACTCAAGATGACAAAAGAACAACGGCCGTCTTCTCCATCATAGCTAAATCCAAGAACTGCTCGCTACGGGGACCTAGCTAGCTAGCTTGCATTTTTTCTAGCTAAAAGGAAGGAAGCAAATCGAAAAAGGCTAGCAATAATCTGCTAAGGAGAGGAGATCGATGACGCAATATAATGCGATCAGTGGTAGTGTACCTACTAGCTAGCACTGGCGCCGGCGCCGGGGAAGGAAGGATCATCATGGCTTCTTGCCGAGGGTGTGCTTGTTGTTGTGCATCCACACCTTGAGCACGTGGCGCTTGACGCAGACCTCCTCGCAGAACTGCTGCACGGCGGCCTCGTCGTGCTTCTGGATCCGCCACCCGAGGCGCTCCGCGAACGCCAGCATCCGGTCCTTCTGCTCCTGCGTGAACTTGGTGCGGAACCGCTTCTTGCCGGAGCCGGAGCGGCCGGACCCTGACGGGCCGCCCCCCGAGCCCAGGGACATGCCCACCATGGGCGCCACCACCATGGGGCCGATCAGCCCGGACATGTCGTCGCCCTCGTCGACGCGCCCCGAGTGGGAGGTGGACGGGAGCGCGAGCGGACGCTGCATCGGCATGTGCCCGGCGGCCGCGGCCGCCAGCTGCTGGTGCTGGTGGAGGAGGTACCCGGCCGGGGTGCGGTAGTATGGGGAGAACTGCTGGTGGTGGTGGTGCGCCGCGGCGGCGCCGTAGGCGGTGATGGCGGCCGGGGACAGGGCGGCGGCGGGATCGGCGCCGCCGCCGCCTGTGGGCGAGTCGGACTCCTTGCGGTGGAAGTTGCGGTGGCAGCCGCAGGCCGCGCAGCGGAGCGCGTCGATGGAGCCCTCCTCGCCCGCGGCCATGAACTCGCCGCACCCGTCCACCGCGTGCCCGCCGATGCCTACCGCGTGGTTCTTGAGGCACTCCCGGTACCTGGTGCCCGCGCCCCCGCCACCGCCACCGCCTCCTCCCACCACGACGCCGCCCGGCGTCCTGAAGCTCCCGCCTCCAGAATCCCCGGGCTTCGGGGTCCCGCCGCCGCCGCCGCCGCCTCCTCCCAGTCCCACCAGCCCCGGCTGCATCGGCGCGTCGTAGCTCGAGCTCACGGGCATCGGCGTCATCTCCTCGTCGCCGTCATCGTGCTCGTCGAAGTCCATGGCTGTCGGTGATTGACGACGTAGTCGGCGGCTCGCTGCACGGGGAGGCTTTGCTTCCTACTAGCTACTCCTACTTTCCTTTTTTCCCTTCCGACTTCCAGTAGGTTCTTTGCCGGGCCGAGGTTAAACAGCAAGAGCTTAGTGGCTTGTAATAGCTACAGGAGAGTGTGTTCTAGCTGTAGCTGTAATAGGGGAATCGAGAGAAACAGCCTGTTCGTTTGTTGTTCAATAAGCCCAAACCAGTCAGCCAACAGTGTTTTCCTCTTAAAAAAATCAGCATCAATCAGTTTAAACCAGCATCAGCACCGACAACATGCCTAAAGCGAGGAGAAAAAAATAGCCGTAAACTGTGCACGCTCCTGCTGCTAATTTTGACGCATCGGCAGCGGCGCTGCGCGGCAACAGGCTGCTGCAGCAGCATGTAGACAGGCAAGCGGCTGCTGTGACTGTGCCTGTGCTCTTAGGGTGATGATCTAGGGCCCGTTTTATAGAGCTCCGGCTTCGGCCAAAATAGTTTTAGTTGTGGCTTTAATGGTGGAATAGATTCATCTGGAGAGCGGAAACAGTTTTTTTTACCGTTTGGCAAAACAGCTTCATCTGGTAATCCAAAAGAATGAATCGTCCATAATATCCTTTTTACTTTTTTTTCTTTTTCTTTTCTTTTTTTTCCAACCTTGTATGTTCGGTCGAACCGCACGCAGCCTATCGCCGACGCATCTCCTTCAACCTCCGGCGCCTCGCAGCGTGCCATGGGGCCGCGCTTCCGCGCCCGTGCCCGCGCCGACTCTGCCCTCCACGCTAGCTCTCTCCTCCACTTCGGCGTTCGGAGCTCCGGCCACTACGCGCGCTGCGTGGCCATGCGCCCGCCCTCCCTCCCTCCTCACATGTGCCTCCGAGCACTGCCGTTGCGGCCGCATCCTTGTGCGCCTCCGCCAGCCATCCTTGCGCCGTCCGGGGCAGACCCAATGTCTCCACATGAGCTGTGCCCCAGCACAGGCGCGCCACATCTGCCTCGACGCCGGACAAGCTCCGCGCCGTCGTCGTGCACCCCGCGACGCCCCTACGCCGCCATCGCCCGCGCCGACGCGCCTCGGGGGCAAATCAGGCCACCGGCCGGTTCTGGGCGCACTCTCTGTCGCTGAGCCGGATGAAGCTATATTTTTTGACCCCTACTCTCTCTTCTCGCCTCTCTCAGCGGGTTTCCCGCGGCTCCGAAATTGGAGCGGAGTCATTCTCTACCGTTTGGCTGGTGGAGCAGCGAAACTGCCCCGTAGGCCGTAGCCACACAAACACGGCAGCCACACCAACACATCTCTCTGTCTGGTTCTCGCTCTACTACCCCCAATCTAGCCCTGTCTCCTCGCTACACGCTCCGCGCACCTGTGGCCCTGTGGCGAGACGGTGGAGTTGGTGTGGTGTGGCTTTGGCTCCTGTTTATATCTTGGATCTTTGTCCTCTCTTTCTCTTTCAGCGTATGCAGCGGTTTGGGATATGGCTCCAGCCCGGTTTAAAATGGGGTTTACTCTGTGCCTCCTTAGTTCCTGGAGAGCCTCGAGCTCTTTTTCTCGCTGGTCTACAACATAATAACAACAGATCCCTATACAGCACGTAGGAGTATTTATTTGCAAAGGAAGAGAGTACGCAGACCATTATTACAGTACCCATGAACGTATCTGTGGTGATCGATGTTTCAATGCCCGCTTAGTACTCCATAGTGATCTGTATACGCTCAGCTACATATGTAGTCGAGTTGTATAATAACACTTGGTAGACTTGCACTTGCATAGAAAGGAGCAGGCAGTATCTCTGTAGCGATGTTAATGAAAGAGTGCTAGAAGATTCGTACTAAAATCTCTACAAAAAAGAAAACAATGGACTGTCGATTGGTTTTGTCAACAACCAAGCATCAGCTTGCACACAACTTGCGAGCAACACCTGTGGAGCAGCATAAAAAATCATCAGCACCAAGATCTGTGCTTCTAGCAGGTAAGAATTTGGGTGGCCAGGGATCTCCAAAGAAACACACAGGGCAGCACAATAAATCAAGGGAAATTCAATGAAAAAAAAAGGAAAATGGAACAAACACAACCAAAGACTGGCTGCCCGGAGTCCCGCGAGCCCGCCCCGCCGCCACCGCGCTGCAGCATGGCTCCGCCGTGTGAGGCCGTCAAGGACGTTACAAAACCTTACTCCTTGCACTCCTTTTGCCCCTCAAGTTATAAGATGGGACAAAGGCTCCAGCAGAAGGGGAGATCAACTCGATCTAAACCAGAACTATCTAACGATGTCCTCTCATCTCTCTCTCTCTCTCTCTCTCTCTCTCTCTCTCTGTGTGTGTGTGTGTGTGTGTGTAAGATCTTGTTTTAGCATTCTAATATCAAGAAACTGCTACTGAACATAGGGCTCTGAAGCCCGAACTAGGATAAACCTTTCGTGTGTTGAGTGCTAACCATCAAAGTCCCACACATCGACCCATCGATTGTGCCACTAATTACTCGTCGTGGTTACGAACCAATAAGATGTTGTGTCTTCTCTTTAAGGATCTAGAAAAAAGGACATAGAGACCTCTCACTATTGGAAACAGGATCTTTGCAGAGTGTCAAAAATCGGGCACTCGGCAAAGAGTTCTTTGCCGCACTCGGCAAAAAAGGGCACTCGGCAAAGAAGTTGCCGAATGCCAGGCTCTCGGCAAAAGAGCGGCACTCGGCATAGGCTGCCCCGCGTAACGGTGTTCGGCCACGTCCTTCTTTGACGAGTGCCTGCTGTTAGGCACTCGGTAAAGAAGGTTTTTTTTAAAAAAAATTCTTTGCCGAGTGTCCCAGATCTGGCATTTGGCAAAGATTTTTTTTTTAAATACTTTGCCGAGTGCCATCTGGCCTAGCACTCGGCAAAGAAGTTTTTTTTTAAAAAAAAATTCTTTGCCGAGTGTCCCAGATCTGGCACTCGGCAAAGATTTTTTTTTTGGAAAATACTTTGCCGAGTGCCCCTGACACGGCGCTCGGCAAAGAATTTTTTTTTCAAAATGTCTTTGCCGAGTGCCCATGCGAAAGCACTCGGCAAAGAGGAAATTTTTTTTAAAAAATTCAAAACCCTCTTTGGCGAGTGCCTTATTCTTGGCACTCGGCAAAGACCCCCTTTACTGAGTGCCATGCCCCGGCACTCGGCATAGTTTTTTTTTGTTTTTGGCCTCCAAATTTTTTGTGCAGCCCTTTTAAAGTACCAGGAACTCATAGGTAGAATTTGGGAGTTTTTTGTGGCTTTTTGATATATTTAGTTACTTTATTTCGTTTATTTGATTTTTTTTGAAAAATATAAATTTGAACTGCACGTGGTACGAATAATGGAATTTAATGATTCAAAAAATGATAGTCATGTTACTGAGTGTAGTGTGAGGCCGTATCCAGGGATATCACATGTGGAGATGTCCTGCTTTGTAAGCATCGTACGCGACAACGTGCACCAAACCTTCTCAAATTTTTATCAAAGCCTCCACATACGATATCACGACATCTCAACAAGTTTCATAATTTTCGGACTTCGTTTGCTTTTTATAGAATTTAAAAACACTTCACACGCTAGTTCACGATCATGTTTCGTGAACAAGATGTCTGAAATTTCGGGTCCGTTCCTGGATACGGCCTCACACTACACTCAGTAACATGACTATCATTTTTTGAATCATTAAATTCCATTATTCGTACCACGTGCAGTTCAAATTTATATTTTTCGAAAAAATTCAAGTAAACGAAATAAAGTAACTAAATATATCAAAAAGCCACAAAAAATCCTCAAATTCTACCTAGGAGTTCCTGGTACTTTAAAAAGGCTGCACAAAAAATTTGGAGGCCAAAAACAAAAAAAAACTTTGCCGAGTGTCGA
Source organism: Miscanthus lutarioriparius (assembly GCA_904845875.1). Taxonomy (NCBI): domain Eukaryota; kingdom Viridiplantae; phylum Streptophyta; class Magnoliopsida; order Poales; family Poaceae; genus Miscanthus; species Miscanthus lutarioriparius. Next base: position 84,807,648 of record CAJGYO010000007.1, on the reverse strand, counting down.
GGCATGGCACTCGGCAAAGGGGGTCTTTGCCGAGTGCCAAGAATAAGGCACTCGGCAAAGAGGTTTTGAATTTTTTAAAAAAAATTCCTCTTTGTCGAGTGCATTCGCATGGGCACTCGGCAAAGACATTTCAAAAAAAAAATTTGCTAAGCGTTGTGTCGGGGCACTTTCGGCAAAGTATTTTCCAAAAAAAATCTTTGCCGAAAGTGCGATCTGGGACACTCGGCAAAGATTTTTTTTAAAAAAACCTTCTTTGCCGAAAGCTAGCTGCGAAATGTGGCACTGGCAAAGAGGCGGTTAAAAATTTAAAAAACCCTTTCTTAGTGCGGATCGGGGCACTTTCGGCAAGGGGTGATTTAACCCCTCCCCGGGTCAGCCACGCACCCACACACACACACGACGCACGCACACGCGCATCTTCTTCCGCTTCATACGCCACCACACCGCCCTTGCCAGGTTGCCTGCTCAGCCTTTTGCCGCTTCGCTTTGCCACCTTACCCTACCCGCCACTGACCCGTGGACCACCCGCCCGACGCCTGTTGTCCGTGTCGTCCTCGTTCATGACTCGTGACCCGACCCCAGCCATAGCCCCCCTACCCCGACGCCTGTCAGTATGCCTTCTCTTGTTGTTGTCGTGGTAGTGATAGTTGTAGTAGTATTAGTTGTACTAGTAGTGCTAGTGGTAGTATTAGTATTAGAAGTAGTGGTAGTAGTAGTACAACTAGTGGTAGTAGTAGTAGTAGAATTAGTGGTAGTAGTAGTAGAAGGAGTGGTAGTAGTAGTAGTAGAACTAATGGTAGTAGTTGTAGCAACAGTGGTAGTGGTAGTGGTAGTAGTAGAACTAGTGGTAGTAGTAGTAGCAATAGTGGAAGTAGTAGTAGAAGTAGTGGTACTACTTGGATATATTCTTCTGCACGGATTGATATCCAAACTACATGGCTTCTCTTGAGACATTTGTGCTTGTCGACCATCGTGCCGTTGTTTTTTGTAGGTTTTGGAAACCTCACCGTGCAGGGGAGGTTTTGCCGAATTTTTTTTAAATGACAGTATTTTGTTCCATTTTTGTAGAGAAGAGCCCGTCGGAGCCGAGTCGGAGTTCCCGTTGCCGTGCCGGTCTGCCTGCACCGCGTCGCCTTGCCACTGCACCGACCCGCCACGGCCCCGCTAGCTTGACTCCGCCGCCACCCTAGGTATAACCCCTCTTTCCGTATCATGGTCGTAGATCGCGTAACCCAGTTAGGCGTCTCCCGTTCGAAAGAGATACGGTTGGAGGTATGCAAATCTTTGCATATCTATGACCGTATCTGTTTCAGATTGTCCACGTTTTTTGGATAGACTGCGGATGCGTAGATGGGTTAGTTTCCATGGTCTACTCCGGTCCGAGACAGAGTTTCAGCATCACCTCCGGATACGCACTCTTCTTTGGCAGGACATGTATCTGGAGAACAGCGGGGAGGTGCTGCCAAAATTCTGTCTCGGATAGGAGTAGAGCTTGAAAACTAACCTCATCTACGCATCCGCGGGTGGGATTAGGACCTATCCTCACCTATTAGACAGTAGGAACACCATGTAGATGCAATTGATGGTTACATTACTCGCTGATACATATGTTAGAGGATGGATGACCGTCAGTGGATGTACACGGGTTGGAGAAGTCAGAGTGATTACACCACGAAATGGATGAACAAGACCGATGCTTTCTTAAACAGTGCATTTGGCAAGGCTGCTAAAGGACATTGCCTAGTTTTGTGTCCCTGCAGCAAATGTGGAAACAGGAGAAGGGTAAATAAGGTGGAAATGGGTAAATATCTTGTGAAGAATGGATTTACGCCGGACTACACCCGGTGGGTCCACCATGGTGAAGCCCATCGTATGAGAGAGGAGGTGGTGAGACCACGGGTGGAGGCTTTTGATGCTGATGCTGGGGTAGCAGACATGTTAGATGACTTTCACCAAGGACAGTTCGATGAGGGACGTGAGAAGGAGGAGATGGAGGCAGCCGTACAAGCGTTCTACGACATGATGGACTCGACACAGAAACCCCTTCACAATCGGTCAACAATGTCTCAACTGGATGCCATTGGATGCTTAATGGGGTTGAAGTCCGAGTTAAACTTGAGTTGACCTGGCTTCGATAAGATGTTGGCCGTGATTGGCACCCTGCTTCCGGAGGGCCACATTCTGCCAAAGAGCATGTACGAGTCACAGAAACTCCTTCGTGCACTTAAGATGTCGTATGAGCAGATACATGCTTGTCCAAAGGGGTGCATCCTATTTAGGAAAGAACACGAGCATGCAAAGTTCTGTCCAAAGTGTAAATCCTCTAGGTACTTGGAGGTAGACTCTGATGATGGCTAGAAGAGGCATCTTACGATCCCCATGAAAATCCTATGGTACCTTTCGTTCCTACCGAGGATCCAATGGCTATACATGACCGAGGAATCCACGAAACAGATGACATGGCACAAAAATGGAAAACGGTACAATCCTGACAAGATGGTACATCCATCCGATGGTGAAGCTTGGATCCGCTTTAATGACAAACATCGTGACAAAGCAGATGAGGCTCATAATGTACGTGTCACGCTGGCAACAAATGGATTCAATCCTTATGGAATGATGGCTGCCCCATACACATGTTGGCCCATCTTCGTTATCCCCCTTAATCTCCCCCCGGTGTCTCCTTTCAACGACATAACGTATTCTTGTCGTTGATAATTCCTGGACACCCAGGGAGTAATATGGGTGTGTTCATGGAGCCCGGGTTTGATGAATTGGTCCGTGCTTGGGACGAAGGGGTATGGACATACGATCGAGCTACAAAGACAACCTTCAAAATGCACGTTTGGTACCACTACTCCCTGCATGACTTCTTGGCGTATGGGATATTCTGCGCCTGGTGTGTTCATGGGAAGTTCCCATGCCTAATATGCAAGGAAGGTGTGAGGTTCATTTGGTTGTAGAAGGGTGGCAAGTATTCATCGTTCGACAGACATCGTCAATTCCTACCTCTTGACCATCCATTCAGACAAGACATCAAGAACTTTACGAAAGGTGTCAAAGTGACAAACCCTGCACCACGGATGATGATTAGTGCCGAGGTTCATGCTCAGATAGATGCTCTCGTGCCCAATGAAGAAGGTGGTTTTGTGGGATATGGTGAGCAACATATGTGGACTCATATCTTGGGCATGACGAGGCTCCCCTATTTCGATGACCTTCTTTTGCCACATAGCATTGATGTAATGCACACTGAAAAGAATATCATCGAGGCACTTTGGGCAACACTCATGGACACTGAAAAGTTTAAGGACAACCCTAAGGCTAGAGTGGACCTGGCAACGTTGTGCGATAGACCAAATCAAGAGATGCAGCCTCCTAGTCGTGGCAAGACCTAGAGAAGGCCTAAGGCCGATTTCGTCTTGAAAAATGACCAAAGGAGGGAAGTACTTGAATGGATCAAGACGGTAATATTCCCTGATGGGTATGCAGTGAATCTAAAGAGGGGAGTGAACTTAGGCACTCTGCGAGTAAACGGGATGAAGAGTCATGACTACCACATATGGATTGAGCGACTTCTTCCGGTGATGGTTCGAGGCTATGTCCTAGAGCATGTCTGGCAAGTGCTGGCAGAGTTGAGCTACTTATTCCGCCAGCTTTGTGCCAAGGAGCTCTCTCGGACCGTCATTGATGACTTGGAAAAAGCAGCACCCGTGTTGCTCTGTAAGTTGGAGAAGATCTTTCCACCCGGCTTCTTCTTGCCGATGCAGCATTTGATTGTGCACCTCCCGTATGAGGCACGGATGGGGGGCCCGTGCAGAACCGTTGGTGCTATCAAATCGAGAGATGTCGAACTCTTCGCAAAAATGTAGAAATAAAGCCAAAATTGAGGCTTCCATTGCAGAGGCATACATTCTAGAGGAGGTGTCGAACTTCACAGAGAAATACTACACTAAGAAACTTCCTAGCATTTATAATCCACCCCCTCATTTCAATGCTGGCAAAAATGAATCGAACCTCAGCCTTTTCCAAGGGCAACTCGGAAGCGCAAGTGCATCGACCACTAAGCAATTGAAAAATGAAGAGTGGCACAGTATCATGCTATATGTGTTGACCAACCTTGTCGAGGTGCAGCGTTCATTGGGTAAGTTGTGAACGAACTTGTTTCATTTCGCCGTATGTCCTTATTTCTTCGTCCAACCCCCTTGTTTCTCGTTGGTACATGAAATTTCTTCGTCAATCCTGGCATGGATCAAGGCAACCTTCCCCGCAAGAAAATGATACCCTTCTTTCATAGGGTGCGGGACCAGGGAGCCCCGATTTCATTTGTTGGTTCAAACAGAAAGCCCAAACTGATGTGTCTATAAGTGATGAGCTGAGACAAGTTGCAAATGGCTGTGCCGTTAGGGTCAAGTCATTTACCGGTTATGACGTGAATGGATATCGTTTTCACACAGCAAGCTACGAGCAGAGTCGGCCCAATCGAAAAACCACAAACAACGGAGTTGTTACACCTAGCACTGATGGACTCGACTATTATGGAAGAATTGAAGAAATCTATGAACTATCATTCTATGGTTCCAAACCTCTTACTCCTGTCATATTCAAATGCCACTGGTTTCATCCTGGAGTAACGAGATGAACCCCTAAGCTTGGGCTAGTCGAGATTCGACAGGATTCCGTCTATCTTGGAAAAGATGTCTACATTGTGGCTCAACAGGCCATCCAAGTTTATTATACGTCATACGCATGTAAAGACGCCGAGCATCTTAAGGGTTGGTCTATTGTGCACAAGGTATTGCCACATGGTAAACTACCTGTCCCAAACGATGAAGATTACAACTTCAACCCAAACACATATGATGGAGAGTTCTATCAAGAAGAGGGACTACAAAGGAGGTTTGACATAGACTTAACCAAAGAGATAGGAATGGAAGTAGACAATGAAAGGGATGATGACGAGGACACTGGAGACGAGGTCTGAAATCTGAGGGACATACAAATGCTTGAGTGATTACGTTTAGGCAATGACAATGAAGACAACATTCCTCCTTCGGATAGTGTTGATGAGTTGGACAATGTTGATAGTGTTGATAAAACCTATGATCCAGCTAATCTCAATCATGAAGATTATTTCTAATACATGTAATACTATGTTTTTTGTAATTATGTTTTGTTCATTTTTGCAAATATTTCTAATACATGTATTATTATGTTTTTTGTAATTATGTTTTGTTCATTTTTGCACCTATTTCTAATTACGTCTTATTTTTCTTTTTTATTGCAGGTGATTGAACAAAGATGGCGGACGACCATCATAGGTCCGTGAACTCGATTTACCAAAGACCACGCCGACTGTAGGAGGAGGCGGAGGGGGCGGCGGAGGGATTGGACAGGAGGAGGAGGAGGACCGCCAGACGCAGGAGGGGGCCGTCTCCTCCCACGCCGCGTGAGGATTAGCCGGAGGAGGAGGTGGCGCCCATGGACGAGTCGGACGATGTGCTGGTTCGGTAGATGGACGAGGAGGAGGGGCCACACGAGGACGACGAGTTGGAGGCTACAGGCACAGGTTCCGCTTCCTCCGACTCCTCTTCGAGTGTCTACTTGCGAGGTCCCGTGAGCCTCCCATCGGTTCCGCTTCCTCACCAACGCCCAGTGATTCGCCCCGAAGGGAAAAAGTAAGTAACTTTATATGTTATCACCACTACTTCATATGATATGATGAAAAAAAACTAATAATTTTTCTTAATCACTTGTGTAGGAACTGGGTGGTTGTGTCGGGTGGTAGCGCATTGTCACGTACGCATCGAAGATGGAGCCGGCCTACTTGTTTGACCACTACGCCGTCGCCACCGATGCGGAGTACCCCAACAAGGCGGCGCGGGTGAAGGCAGTGTTTTGGGTAAGTCTCCCTCGCACAACATTGCTCAATACGTCGCATTCATTGGACTTTTCTTGAAATAATGAATGGATACATCGCTTTTGTATGCAGACTTTTTATAGATGCAAGGAGGGATTTGAGGCCAGGGCAGAGCAGGTGACTACCAAAGCCTGTAAAAAAACTCATCACCGACATGCATCACGAGGTGTGCATCCAGGCCATCGTAACCTACTACGGGTCGAAGCTTGGAGAGAGGAAAACCAAGAAAGACGCAAGAGAGATGCAGCTGCCTCGGGAGCAGTACCTTGAGGTAAATGAAGAACATCAATATTGATTCATTTTGAGATTAAGTTGGTTTAATTTGATCTTCTTATATGTCCAATACTTGATGACATGTAGATGATTCCCTGGTGGTGCCAAGCGTATCCCGAGTGCTAGGCGATGATGGTGGAGAGGTGGTTCACGGAGGAGTACCTCAAGATGCACAGGGATGCCCGGGACTGTCGTTTGCAGATGCAAGGTCCAACACACCATCAAGGCAGCCGCAGCCTTGCCGGATACAAACAAGCATGGGTACGCGAATTCATTTATCTATTATGACGCTCAGTTCTGCCTGATTTCTAATCATCGTGCTGTCTTTCTCGCAGTCGGCGTCACATAGTGGCCAGGCTTGCTCGGACTTCCAGGCATGGTGTATGGCCCACAAGGGCAAGGCGACGTCCGACGTCTCCTTCAACCTGGAGGACCCGCCTGAGGCATACACGAACCCGAGCGTCCACTCCCGCATCAGTGAGTACACTGAGGTGGCGAGGTCGCTCCATGGGTCAGACCACGATCTGAGCACCCAGGGCTTCGATGGAGAGGCCGTCATGAGGGCGGGACAAGGCAAGAAGCATGGGCGGTTCTGGCTTGGCGACGGCGTCATCGACACGGCCTCTACTCCCTCTCTCTCTCCTAGATCCGAGCATAGAGCACGAGCGAGAGCCCGACCATTCACACATGGCCGACCACTGCACAGCACCGGGTCGACACACTCGAGGTTATTACTATTTTACTCGTCATACATTGATCTTTACACACCTTAATTAGCTTTGCATTACTGAAACATTGGAGTGAAATATTGCAGGCCCGGCTGGAACAAGAAATGAGGCAACATCAGGAGCTAGAGGCTGGGCACCAGAGGATGGCGGCCCAGCTGGAGGCCGAGCGGGCCGAGCGGCAGGCCTAGGCGCAGAGGCTGACAGACATTACGGAGTTGCTACAAGGGCTTGGGCAACGTGTGGGCTTCTCTTTGCCAGCTGGGTTGTTGGTTCCACCTCTGCCTCCGCGTCCTACAGCTCCAGCTACTCCTGTGAGTATGAAAGTTTTTATTTTCGCTTGTGTTTTGCTTGTATGGCCTCTACCTTCCTAGATTAGCTATCCAAATAATCTTGCCTCACATGCAATCTTTTCTCCTTTGTGCAGTCTCCATCTGACGGTGGTTCGAATAATCCACCTCATGCACCTCCGAATGATGGAACTAGGCCTTCACCACAGTCACAGTGGCTGAGATGAGTGCATGTTGTATTTTTTTCATTTGTTGTTCACTTGGTGATGGACTTGTGATATACTTGTGATACACTTGTGGACTTTGATGGACTTCTGGATTTATTTGGATGGACTTGAGCACTTATTATTATATATGTGATATATATTGTGATGGATGTGATATGTGCGGATGGATGTGTGGATGGATGAGATATATATGTGATGGATGAGATATATATGTGATGAATGAGATATATGATTGTATGAATTTATTTGTCATAATGGAATGTAAAAAAAAATAAAAATTGCCGTTTTGGGTCACTTTGCCGAGTGTTGCACTCGGCAAAGGACCTCGTTGCCGAGTGCCATGACCATGGCACTCGGCAAAGAATTTTTTTAAAAAAAATTCAAACTTTGCCGAGTGCCGGCCATAGGGCACTCGGCAAAGAATTTTTTTTTTAAAAAATTCAAATTTTGCCGAGTGCCGGCAAGAGGGCACTCGGCAAAGAATTTTTTTTAAAAAAAATTCAAACTTTGCCGAGCGCCGGCCAGTGGGCACTCGGCAAAGAATTTTTTTTAAAAAAAATAAAAAATCTTTGCCGAGTGCCTACAGGGTTGGCAATCGGCAAAGCCACCGTCAACGGGGCCGGCACCGTGACGGTCGCTTTTCTTTGTCGAGTGCCCCCGGGGCTCTCGGCAAAGCCTTTGCCGAGTGCCCGATAAAAGACACTCGGCAAAGAGGGCTTTGCCGATCAATTTTTTGTCGTGTGTTCTTTTCCGAGTGTCGCACTCAGCAAAGGCTTTGCCGAGTGCAATTTGGCCTTTGCCGAGTGCCTCAGGCACTCGGCAAAGAACCTGAATCCAGTAGTGTCTAAAAATTGTAAACTTTTCTAAATGGATGTTAAAAATCAAACATAATCTAATTGGCATCATATCTTCTTTGAAATTATTTTGTAGCATGCTATATTTGAGTTTTAGGATAAATTGTTTGGCCCTAAAATGGCTTCCAAAAATCCAAAAAATCATATAATTAACGGTTGAAAATTAGTATTTTTTCATGTAACTTTTCAATATATGTGCTCAAGTGAAACCTAAAGCTTTGAAAAAGCGAATGCTCAAAATTAGATGGTTGATACTAAATTAAAAGGACAAAGTTCAATAACAAAGCATGCATACATGCTAGAAAATTAAATGACAAAATACTAATTTTTGAACCATGTTTTTAGATGATTTTTTTATTTTTTTATAACATTTTAGGGCCAACCAGCTTAACTAAAAACTCGAATATAGCATTCCAAAAAGAATTTTAATTTTAGAAAAAAATACAAAAGCTATGGTGCCAGATTTAAACAAAATTGATTGTGGTTGATTTTTACTACTCTTCAGTCTTGAAATAAGTGTATTTTAGGATCGGCTGGTAAGATCAATACTATTGTGAATTTACATATATAACCTATCAAAGGTTGTGTACTTCCATGTAATAATAGCACTTTGGTAATGGAGAAAGTAGCAAAAACCTACTAGTGCTAGGTGTCCTATGATCCAAATGTGCATTTATTGTGGAACATTTCTTAAATACTAAAAAAATACGCTTATTTTGAGACTGAGTGAGTATCTACATGAAAAACTACATAGTTTTAAAGGATCTAATCAAGAAATCGATAACTACCAAGTAGATAGGTTCTATTGGCAGGTTATATTGGCGTTTGCAGGACTGGAGTCAGCTACTCAAAAGCCGATAAGCTACTAGTTAGACAGTTTCTATAATTTACTATCTATTACTCCTTTCATTGTATTTTGTAAGACGTTTTGACTTTTCTTTATATGTAGCTTTTGCTATATATTTAGATATATACAGTATATCTAGATATCTAATAAAAATAATATGTTTAAAAAAGTCATAACGTCTTATACTTTGAACCAGTGACGAAACTAGAACAAATTAGAGAGAGTTACAGTCGTCTTCTGCGTGCATGAACTTAAGACCATGGAGGGCACATATACGATGAAAATTTGGGCTTCATCACTGAATTTACAATTTTCTATGAAAATTGTATTATATTTTGAAAAATCACCGGGCCGGGGTAGCCGTTGGAGGTCAGCACTGACGAGTGACGACTGAAATATAACCGGCAGGATTTTCCTTTTCCGGCACCCAACGGATGGACGGATCATCGAACGGATGGACGCAGGCGAAAGTATAGGAAATAGGATCCCCAATTACTACGCGAGAGACGTGGAGGATACACGATAATGCTGCCTCACAACACCAACCATCGCCCCACCAGCCGGCAAAGATGGCACCTCATGATTGCAGGAAACTAGTGGAAAACGCGCGCCCTCGCGCACGAGGGTTAAGGACCATGGTGAGATTTATTCATGTGTGCGCGCGTTTGGAATTAGCAGGCAAATCTATAGGCAAAAGATGAGTGTCCAGTTCTCCAATGATAATAGCATCAGGGCGAGGAAGTCAACATGGCCATGTCGTAGATGGGTTCATACATCGTATAGAGCGATTATATATAAACTGTTTAGTACTGAGTAACAGGGAGCAATCCTGCTTCTGAAGTACTTTGGGTAATAGCAAACATTGTTGGAGCATACAACTATTGCAGACAGTGGTTCCTGGAGGACCTACACATTTGGATTTTCCATTTGCTGATGTTGAGGCGGTGGAGACATAGTGTTTTGAAAAATCCTGCCCGCATACTCATTTATTACCGCAAAAGGGGTAACACACCCTAAGGGCACCTGGATATATAATAAGAAAGTAAAACACATTAGCAAGTATTTTAAGGAAAAAGGAAGTACTCATTTAGATTCTTAATAAAACCAGCATGCACCTAAGCAAGTAATCTCGGCACCGAAAAGAAAACAAAACAGATTAACTTATGTTTGTGTGTTCAACCAATTAAATAGTAATAAGAAACTTAGTCATCTGGAGAAGACTTCACTACAAACAGTTCGTTTTAACTATGAAGTAAAACCTGCAACGACCGAATGAATAGCACACTATTGGTAAAGATGGAGATTTGTACATAAAAAACATAGGAGTTCCTGACTCAACTAAGGATAGAGGCGATGAGGTTTATATTCTGACAATCCAAATAACAAAGTTGATGTTATGAGAATCTAACGAAGTTGATGTGTAGAAAAGAAACGGAACATGGTGGCATCATATTTTCCTGGATAATTGGTTTATGTAAGATCAATTTAGAAATAAATCACTACGATAAAAGCCTAAACATTTGGTTCTAACCATACAATATATTAAAATTACTGTATCTCCCAAAAAATAAACCTCGATGGACTCACATGAATTGGAATGTATCCCTGGCCCCTGGGTTTTCCTTGTGCCGTTCCCCAAAATGCAGTGCCCCTATAGGTGGCTTTTATTTGAGAAGGGGAAGGGGAGGATGGAAGGGAGAGCAACAGTTTTAACATGGGTTACCAGGAGGGAAAATTGTCAGAAAGAAAATTAGACAAGAGAAAATAGAATGTGTGGAAAAAGAGAGCAAGAAGGAAACTACATGGATCATCCATCAGTCCACTAAAAGAGAGGAATTTTTTTGTTTGCCTCTTTGCTTATCCTTTTATTAAATATAAATTACAAAAACCATAGACTGCTCTGAGTCGCTTACATCACAAGGGCTAGGCAGAGTATTTAGAAAGCAAGAGTCTTGATAGTCGATACATACTTGCACAGGCAGGCACGCCGATGACAACAATAAAAAAAACCTCAGCTACATAAAGCCAACATTCAGACAGAAAAAACTTATAGTTCAGTAATATGATTCTGTAGATAACATTTTATCGTCCCATAAATTAGCAGAAGCATCAGCAGTATCACTTGAACTACTTTAGCAGTACTTTTCAGCGAACAAATAGTATTTTTCTCTCACAATAGATCAGCATAAGCCAAATTTTAGCGAAACAAACAGTTCATGTCTCGATACCATTATAAGTCTATTTGCAAGTGTATATAATTTTTAAAATACATTTACCTGTATATGAGAATGTGTTAAAGAGTACTAGAGGTCTGATATGACGCTGTCAGCTCTGAACCTTAAATACTTCAACCCTGTTGCAATGCATACGAGCGGGTTTTCTCCCAGGAGGTTTAAAAGAAAATATAAGAATATGGACTGTAATGAGATTGCAAAAATAATAATCAAAAGAACTACTGTAAAATGTCGATAGCAGACTATCAGCACGCTCTCTGGGGTTATCAATTGCCACGTGAAAAAGTTAGCTTTATATTGTCATCCGCAAGTGTATCACCGAGACATAAAAAGAAACTAAATCACATAATGTCATTCAGAGTAATAAAGAAAATTTAAGATTCAGATTTGAGCATCCGATCGATGGTTCAATAGGGACAGTCTATAATACATCAATTTAAACACCAAGTATACAATAGTATTCCTCACTACAGATGCTTTGTAGAACGGGTTGAACAATCTGAATTTAGAGCAGGTAGCTACCCTAAGCTTAGAGGCGCCATATGTAATCATTACAACAGAAACTAACATGATTTTCAATTGGGTCAACCACGAATAATCCATGGTTTTCTTGCTGCTAGAACACTAAATCTAACCCAAAAAGGGAAACTAAATTTCATATATTTGCGAATGATTATAGGTATGGGAGTTTTAACACTAAATTTAACCAAAAAAGGAAACTAAATTTCATATCATAGCGGATGATAATAGGGATGAGAGTTTTACCATTAATTTCATATTTTCACTTCCTTCAGTGCTCTCTTTGTTGGCAAACAGTCCAGTGCTCTCTTTCAGCAATAAGAATCGAACCCATGGCCATTTGCTTCATTTTATATAAGGTTCAGATGACCTCGTGAGCAGGAAGAACTGTAGATGGCAAGGCTGCATGTATAGAACAATATTTGTGAACATTTAACAAATTGAAAGGTGATATGGAAGCATTAGTTGTGACTATTATACCAATTAGAGATAAAAGAGTATGGTTAAACATTTAAGTACTTATCTCTAGAACACATGATGAAGCTGCTTAGGGACTTGGACCAAAGAACTGAAATATCTAGCATGGTGAGAATAAATCAGACTGCCTGCATCGAGCACAAATTTATTCAAATTTGACTGAGGATGAAACGCTAAATGATAAGCAACTCATTTTTGCTGTGCAAAACATGATGCATAACACAAGGGTAAATAAACATTATATTAAAGGGAAATTTAACTCTCTCCATCCTCCATTTGCAGCCAACAAAATTGTGACATGAATTATTTGGGGCCATTTAATTTAGGAGGAATTCTATTCAACTGTTCATAGTTTGCTAAAAATATTTTTATCATAGATGGCAGGTGTCTGCCTTTTTAGAACATCTACACTCTGATGATGGCATTCCAAATGCTTGATTCTCTCCGTCCTCCATTTACAGCCAACAAAATTGTAGCAAGAATTATTTCGGGGCATTTAATTTAGTCGGAAATCAATTCAACTGTTTATAGTTTGTTGAAAACATTTTTAGCATAGCTGGCAGGTGTATGCCTTCTGAGAACTCTACTCTCTAAGAATTATGCACACCTCACTATTTCTTCGTGCAAAGCAATATCAAATTCTAAGATCCAAACGAATAAGACCAAATATGCATGACTATCTAAAAATTCACTGCAGTGAGTCAAATATAATTGAAATTAGAGCAAAGAATAGAGGGAGAAAGTACGTAACAATATTGTGATACCATGGCTCCAAGCAACATTGCTCTATTTGGATCAGCTAACTAAAATATCACGGAGGTTTAGCGATGACCATAATTCTCCCCTTAACCTGTAAAAATAAACACTTCTTTGACAACTATAGACTAGGGAAGAGCAATATTCCATTTCTTGCAAACTTACCAAAGTTTCTTGTTTTTGGGGATGCAAACTATTTGATTTCTGAACTGTGTGGACCATTGAACTCCAGACCTGATAAGTACAACAAAGTATGAGTCTCAGGTTTTATCATCATATAAATCTACCTCACTGGAACCTAGCAAAGGTACACATTGCTTTATTTTTGGTAGCAGCATAGTAATGCATTCAAGGCAGAGGAGTCATCACAAATGAGAAAAAAAAATATAGTTATGCTCATTGAGCATGTGCCCTAATTTAGGTTTGGATCATAAACAGTGTGTAACCTTTTTTTGAAAATGAGGAAAGCATGAATTGGAAAGTACGCAGAGAAGAAATAATGGAATTTACATGCAGATGTAATCCATGCAGGCCTAGCTGTAGATCTGCTTGTAAGGACCAAGTGTGATGCTTCCCCAACATGCATTGAGTCCAGGGCCCTGCAAAATCACCTTCATCAGTCTGCCAAACAACCTTGGAGAGAAGGGCAAGTAGCATAAACATGGGGACGGGCTACAGTGGCAGCACCTGTGTGTTATGCACTATAAAAGAATTATCCACGCAGCCATAACACCCTGATGGAAAGGGTAGCATAACTCGAGGACTACCAAGGAGCCCTGAAGCACACAGTAGCATTGACAAGGCTAGAGAAGGAAGCTATAAAAAATAGAATATCGAAAGCTCCTCCAAAGAATTAAGATTGTGTTTGTTTTCATTTTCTATTACATGTTTTGTCTTCTCTGTTTCATTACACAAAGTACACTGGTTGGTAAACACGTTTCAAAAAATATTTAGTACAGAAAAACATATGACAGGAGTCATATCTAAGTTTTGGTCAATAATCGCTGAATGGGTGGAGAGAAATACATAGTTACTAAACTTATAGCAGGCTATTGTTACGTTGTGGGCATCCATGAGTTAAAATACTATGAGGCATGAATAATAAAAAGTTGTGGACTAAGGAATGCCCTCGCTTACCTCAAGCTCTAAATCGTCCACTGTAAGCACTGCTGCTGCACATGGAAGCTCATGTTTTAGAACTCTGAACTGCAGTTTAGGACACACGAAATCAAGGTGCTGAATTGAACAAATAAAGATACCTCCACCCAAAACTGAGTACACATTCACATAATTAAACTCCAAGTTTGCCGATTCGATCAAGGAAGCACAAAATCGGACAAAAAACAGCGTTTAACCCTAACCCTAAAGCACATAGTGGACATCACCTGCGAGCTAGTTGCTCAGGAAGGATAGGCTGCGCTGCTAGGCCCGTGGCTGGCATGAGATGCAGGCGCCTGACCGTGCCAAGGTGGCCTAGGGGGCACGGGCATGGTTAGCACAAATGCAGAATATAAAACTAAAGGTTCATGATTGCACCCACAGAATAATATAAAATCATAGTTGATGTAAAGTAATCATGCAATTAACCAAAAAGCTTAAGTTTGCTTGTAACAGTAACCGAATAAAGTGGAACAAATACCCTATGTGGCCTGGACATGTGACAGTAAGCAGTTCAAATAATGCATTCTAACACTTTTAGGGGCTCAGATTTCTCTTTCAGCAAGCTATATTAATGACATGGTAATTTGTGTCATCTTAAACAAAAGATGCTTCATCTACGCAATGGAACCTAAAGTCCAAATATTTAGGAAATTATTAGATGCAAGTACAAGTACGTGATAAGTTGCATATTTCAGTAGGCCTGAGTCCTAACCTGTGTTTCTTGCTTGAAAAATAATATAAATCAGACACCTCAGTTTTCATCTTAGAATAAGAAATGAAAACTACATGCAAGAATTCAGTAAACACGAATTAAAATGTAGTCAAAGAAGATGTGTACTCACTCTATATAGGCCTGCAGTCGAACCTGAACTCTGGTGTATTTAAGCATGGGCTGAGAAAAAACGGACATCGTCACAGTGAAGTTCAGAATGGTTTGATACATGGCAGCTTTCATGAATAAATAAGAAGCAAATTTAAGAATGAGATAATAACTGTCGGGGACCAATACTAGGGTACCCGAAGAGGAGGAGCTAATAACCATCAACATTGATTCATCCGAGCAGTCAAGAGCGCGACTATAGCTCTAACCGACCACCAGGTACGCAAGCTCTGCCTCGCCTAGCCTCTGGGGGCGGGCTCCACCTCGCCAGACACCGAGGCCGTGGGCTCCGCCTCGCCCGACCTCTGAGGGTTGGCTCCACCTCGCCCGGCCTCTGAGGGCAGGCTACGCATCTATCGACCTCTGGGGACGGGCTCTGCCTCGCCCGACACCAAGGTCGCGGGCTCCGTCTCGCCCGACCTCTGAGGACTGGCTTCGCCTCGCCTGACCTCTGAGGGCTGGCTCCGCCTCGACCAACCTCTAGGGGCAAGCTTCACCTCGCCCGACCGCTGAGGGCGGGCTCCACCTCGCCTGACACCGAGGCCGTGGGCTCCGCCACGCCTGACCTCTGAGGGCTAGCTCCGCCTCGCCCCGCCTCTAGGGGCGGGCTCCGCCTCACCCGACACCGAGGTCATTGGCTCCGCCTCGCCTAATCTCTGAGGGTTGGCTCTGCCTCGCCCGGCCTCTGAGAGCGGGCTCCGCCTCGCCCATCCTCTGAGGGCTAGCTCCGCCTCGCCCGACCTTCAAGGGCGGGCTCCGCCTCGCCCGGCCTCTAGGGAGGACTCCGCCTCAATAGATCCCGAGGCCGGGGGATCCATGACCGGGAGACGACGCTTGCGCATGGCGCCAGTGACGGACAGGGCCATGATGTGGAGCTATCCCAGTTAACGTCTATAGGGTTGGCGGGACATGCGTGAAGGAAAAGGACCCAATGATCCCAGAGGGCTTCTTCTCCTTCTCATTCTCCTCTTTTTCCTCCACTGTAACATGTGCTTTCCCTTGGCCTATAAAAGAGAAAGCAAGGCATCCCATGAAGGGGACTTGAACCCATCAAACCCCGAACCGATCAGAAAACACAAGCACACAGCCGGGAAGCGACCAAGCTCTCGACACCCGTTCGCTCCTCTCACCAGAGACTTGGAGCCTATCCCTCTCTCGACCGTTTGTAACCCCTACTATGAACTTTTAGTGCTAGTAACACGAGCAGCAGCAACAAACTGGACGTAGGGACATTCTGCCCGAACCAGTATAAACCTCATGTCCTCTTAGCACACCATCCGAGCCAGACGTGCAATATTAAAAATTTACTTGTCGGTGGCAACTCGAAATACCGGCAGTTGGCGCGCCAGGTTAGGGCCTTTCGCGTGTCTTGACATCTACACTAGGCCTCGGATGGCTAGTCATAACCTCAGCTAGGTCCCGGGCACGCACGTGCGCTTCGGAGACCTGGACTTCATCGTCACAACGGAGGGAGAGTTGGCGATGGCTCCCGCCGCCGTCCGACCTCTCCACTCCACCGGCCTCGACGCGATCGCTGAGGCACTTGAGGAGCTACACCTGCACGCACCGGAGGCCCACGCCCCCAGAAGCGACCAGCTCCTCGACTTTGACTACGGGAGGTTAGAGCACCAGCTCGGCGCCATCCTGGGACCCCAACCATCCTAGGAGGACCTACGCCACCTCACCTTCTCGTTTGCCAACGTCATGGCGTAGCTTGCTGGTGGGGAGCCGCTCTCTCCAGAATACCTCATCCAGAGCGCCCCGACAGCGCTCCCGTTCGGTCTCCGCAACACCACAGAGATCGATGGCCACCCTGTGGCGCAGTGCACGCCTCCATCCCCCATGAACGACGAGTTCGTAGGGATGACTGAATATGTTATGGAGACTTTCCACGACCTCCTCGTGGGAGAATCGGAGTTGCCTTCCAGCTCTGACTCCAGTAGGGGGAGCCATCACCCCTCTCGTGAGTGTTTCATGGTGGGTACCCCCAAGGGACACGTCAAAAGCATCCACAAGGAAGAGGCTACCTCAACAAACGACCTAGATGATGAGGTCGGGAGGGATGCAGGGGCCCCGCCTCGCCTGCGAGTGGAGCAGATGAAGGCCCAACACCAAGAGCTCGAGGAAGCGTGACTCCAGCTCAAGCAGGAATGCACGAAGCTCAATCGAGAGATCGAGCGCCATAGAGACAGTGGGCGTGCACGCGCCATGGCCCGTGATGTGAACCGGGGGATCATCGATGACGATGAAGCACTCCCGCACTTCGCCCGGGCGAGCCAGAACATCACCGCTGCGGCGGCCTTGCTCCGGGGGCTTCTAGGGCTCGCAATGCCCGAAGACCATCGAGCCCATCGCGAGATTCGCATGCTACGAGAGCGTGCGGCGACATAGCAGGCCGAGAGCTCGCTGTCTCAGCGATGTGAGCTCGATGTTGGCTAGCGCACACCACCGGAGCGACCCGACAAGGACACGTCAGTCCACCAGGTGCCACAAGGCGGCAGGCTGCACACCGCAGTCCTAGTACATGAGCGTCTTAGCCGCAACCATGTTGCGCGTGACACCCTCGTCGCCCATAGGCGTGCCCACGGTGATCCGAGGGAGGGAGCTAGCCTTGGCTACCACCCTTGTTGTGGTGGACGCTATGACAGCGGCGAGGACCGAAGCTCGAGCCTCGGCCTGTCGGGACCTCAGGCCTTTGGCCAACACATCCTCAACGCCGCCTTCTCGCCACGGTACCGACCACCAACCAACATCCCAAAATACTCTGGGGAACCAAACCCTGGACTGTGGCTCAAGGATTATCGGCTTGCTTGACAAGCTAGTGGAGCGTATAATGATGATTTCATTATCCGCAACTTTCTATTATTCCTGGCCGATTCGACGCGAACATGGTTGGAACACCTTCCGCCCAACAGAATCTAAAGTTGGGCGGACCTAAAAGAGATATTCGTGGCAAACTTTCAGGGCACATACACGCGTCCTTGGAACCCATGGGATCTCAAGAACTACTGATAGAAGGCCAAAGAAACCCTTCATGGATACATCCGGCGCTTCTCCTGGCAATGCAACGAGCTGCCCAACATCGCCGACGCCGACGTCATAGGAGCCATCATGTCTGGGACCACCTATGAGTCCTTGGTTCACAAGCTAGGATGTAAGGGTCCGCGAACCACCAAGGAGCTCCTCGACATCGCCACTAGCCATGCCTCAGGCGAGGATGTGGTCAAAGCGATCTTTGACTGTCTCAAGGGTAAGGCAAAGCGGGACGAGGATGCCAGCGAAGGTGCCTCCAACCGTCTTAGCAAGAAGAAGAACAAGCAGCGACACGAGGGCTCGCTCGTAGCCGTTGCTGACTGTAAGGGGGGTCGAAAGCCCACCAAGGGTACCCCAGACCACTTCGAGAAGCTACTCAAAGGACCGTGCCCGAACCATGCTTTCCCCGTGAAGCATCTATACAAGGACTATGGCCTCATGAAGCGGTTCTTGTCCGAAGGCTTCGACAAGGGAGGGCATGGTTAGGACCCCGAGCCGACCGCAGACAACGCCAAGGGGAGGGATGGTAGCTTTCTGACGCTGAAAGGCTGCCTCATGACCTTCAAAGGGTCGGTGGCCTTTGAATCCAAGCACCTCTAGAAGCTCACGCGTTGTGAGGTCTATACGGCTGAGCCGGCCACGCCTACCTTCCTCCGATGGTCAGAGTTCGCCATAACCTTTGATCAGACCGACCACCTGGAGAACGTCCTACAACCAAGGAGATATCCGCTCATGGTCGACCCAATCATCGGCACGAAGTGCCTCACCAAGGTACTGATGGATGGAGGTAGCGGACTCAACATTATGTATGCCAAAACACTTGACGCCATAGGCATTGACCGATTGCGCGTCTGACCGACAGGAGCGCCTTTCCATGGCATTGTGCCTGGAAAGCAGGCCATGACACTTGGGTAGATCGATTTGCCCATCACCTTTTGGGATCCATCCAATTATAGGATGGAGACCCTCACCTTCAAGGTGGTCAGGTTCCGTGGAACCTACCACGCCATCCTGGGATGTCCATGCTACGCGAAGTTCATGGTTGTCCCTAACTACACCTATATAAAGCTAAAGATGCTGGGACCGTGCGGGGTCATCACCATCGGCACCTCCTTCTAGCGTGCCTACGAATGCGAGGTCAAGTGCTGTGATCACACCACGGCAATCGTCGCCTCCAAGGAGCTTGCGGCCATTGGGAAGGAGGTTCCTGAAGAAGCACCCGACCCCAAGCGGTCGGTCGGGTCTTTCGAGCTAGTGGAGGGCACTAAGGAGGTCCTCATAGACCCTAGTGGCTCCAAAGGCAAGGTGGTGAGCATTGGCACCACGCTTTCCTCCGAATAGGAAAGCGCACTCGTCGGCTTCCTCCGCGCCAATAGAGACATGTTTGCGTGGAAACCCTCGGACATGCCAGGCATTCCGAGAGAAGTCGCTGAGCATGCCTTGAAGATTAGGCCAGGCTCCAAGCAGGTGAAGCAGCGCCTGTGTCGCTTCGACGAGGGGAAACATAGGGCCATCGGCGAGGAGATCGCAAAGCTATTGGCAGCAGGGTTCATCAGGGAAGTATACCACCTAGAGTGGTTGGCCAATCCCATCCTTAAATGAAAGAAGAGCACAAAATGGAGAATGTGTGTTGACTACACGGGTCTCAACAAAGCGTGTCCAAAGGATCTGTTTCCTTTGCCACGCATAGACCAAGTAGTCGACTCTACCTCAGGGTGCGAAACCCTTTGCTTCCTTGATGCGTACTTCGAGTACCATCAAATCATGATGAAAGACTTCGACCAGCTCACGACATCTTTCATCACCCCGTTCAGATCATTCTTCTACGTCACAATGTCGTTCGGTCCAAAGAACGCTGGGGCTACGTACCAGCGTTGTATGCTCAAGTGTTTCAAAGATCTCATCGGGTGAACCGTTGAGGCCTACATAGATGACATCATGGTCAAGTCCAAATGGGCTGACTAGGTCATAGCCGACCTTGAGCAGACCTTCGTAAAACTTCGAGTAAACGACATTAAGCTCAACCCCGAGAAATGCGTTTTTGGGGTCCCGAGGGGTATGCTGCAGGGCTTCATTGTCTCCGAGCGTGGCATCAAAGCCAACCCAGAGAGATCTCGGCCATCACAAGGATGGGCCCGATTTAGAACATAAGGGGGGTGCAGCGAGTTACAGGGTGCCTTGCCGCACTCAGCCGCTTCATCTCACGCCTCAGCGAAAACGGGGTCTCCCCCTCTATTGTCTTCTAAATAAGGCCGACCGTTTTGAATGGACGCCCGAGGCCTAGGAGGCGCTTGACATGGTCAAGCAGCTTCTGATGAAGGCCCCAATCTTGGTCCCTCCGACCGATGGGGAATAACTTCTGCTCTACATCATGGCCACCATGCAAGTGGTTAGCGCTGCCCTGGTGGTAGAGCGAGAAGAAGAGGGACATGCCCTCAAAGTGCAGTGTCCCATGTACTTCATTAGCGAGGTCCTATCGGATTCCAAGACCTGCTACCCCCAAATCTAGAAGCTCCTGTACGCCGTCCTTATCGCCAAGAGGAAGTTGCATCACTACTTCGAGTTGCATACAGTGACGGTTGTGATATCCTTCCCCCTCGGCGAGGTTGTCCAAAACCAGGATGCCACGGGAAGAATCGCAAAGTGGGCACTCGAACTGAGGGGTCAAGGCATTTCGTATGCCCCTCGGATGGCCATCAAGTCCCAAGTGTTGGCTGATTTCATTACAGAGTGGACCGAGGTCCAAATGATGTCGGTAGTCGTCGACCAGGAGTACTGGACAATGTACTTTGATGGATCGCTAATGAAGAAAGGCGCCAACGCGGGGCTGGTCTTTGTTTCGCCCCTCGGGGTACGCATGAGGTACATGGTTCGCATCCATTTCCCCTCCTCCAACAATGTGGCCAAGTATGAGGCGCTCATCAATGGTCTACGCATCGCCATCTAGTTGGGTATCCGACGCCTCGATGTCCGGGGCAACTCCCAGCTAGTCATCGACCAAGTCATGAAGGAGTCGAGCTACCACAACGCCAAGATGGCTGCATATTACTGAGAAGTCCGCCAGCTAGAGGACAAGTTCAACGGTCTCGAGATCAACCACATCCCAAGGCATCTCAACGAGTGTCTTCGCCAGCGATCAACATAAGCCCTCGGTCTGCTACGAGGAGCCGGAATAGGCTGATGATGGGCCACCTACCCTGGGCTCGGGGGCTAACCAGCCATTGGTTCCATCTGACCCCGAGGTCATGGAGCTTGATGAGGATCGAGCGATAGAGCCCGACCCTCTAGCCGACTGGAGGACGCCTTACCTTGACTACCTCCTCCGTGAGGCGCTACCGACGGACAAGACGGAGGCTCGACGGCTTACGCATCGCGCCAAGTCTTTTGCCAATGTTCATGGCGAACTCTACAGGCAGAGCCACATCGGGATCCTGCAGCGCTGCGTTCTAATCGAGCAAGGGAAGCAGTTGCTGAGTGATATCCATGGTGGGGTCTGCGGTCACCATGCCACGTTTAGAACCCTAGTCAGAAACGCATTCCGACAAGGCTTCTACTGGCCGACCGTGGTAGCCGACGCTGAACATATTGTGCGCACCTATGAAGGGTGTTAGTACTACGCCTGGCAGACCCACCTGCTGTCCTAAGCACTCCAGATGATCCCCATCACGTGGCCATTAACGGTCTGGGGGCTTGATCTGGTCGAACCTCTCAAGAGGGTGCCCGGGGGCTATACGCACTTGCTTGTCACCGTAGACAAGTTTACGAAGTGGATAGAGGCTCGACCGATCTCTGCGATCAAGTCCAAGCAAGCCATGTTGTTCTTCCTTGACATCGTCCATCGCTTTGGGGTCCTGAACTCCATTATCACGGACAATGGCACGCAGTTCACCAGAAAGAAATTCCTTTGATTCTGCGATGAATACCACATCTGCGTCGATTGGGCCACCTTGGCGCACCCCCGCATGAATGAGCAGGTTGAGCGCGCGAACGACATGGTCCTACAAGGCCTCAAGCCTAGGATCTTCAACTGGTTGAACAAATTTGGCGGACGATGGGTTGTGGAACTTCCAGCGGAGCTCTAGAGCCCGAGGATGACCCACAGCCGGGCCACCGGCTAAACACCATTTTTTATTGTCTACAGTTCTGAGGTTATCCTCCCGACCGACCTCAACTATGGAGCGTCAAGGGTCAGGGTGTACGACAAACAGGTGAAAGGTCCTTGTGTGGTTTTGGTAATTTAGTGACAACCTAGGTGGACTAATTGTGTTTATGTGAGATACACAGGTGATTAGCCCACAGGTACATGTGTGTGAGCAACATATGCCATGGAGGAGGAAATGGCTTGGAGATGTTGCAAAGCTCACACATGTGATGATGAAGGAGCTCATTGCACATGAGACATGACATTGAGTCATGTGATCAAGGTGGAGAAGATCAAGACATGACTTGGCTTTATGGACTAGTTGCAAGTGTGAAGGGCAAGTTGGAGGCTTTGGAGCGATGGACCGCGTGGCGGTGAAGCTTGAGCAAGACTTGGCGCCGATGGACGAAGGCAACGGTGAAAAGCTAGTGAAGTCAAGATTGATGAACCAATATGATCACGTGATGATATGAAGTGGATCATATTATTGTTGATCGTGTTGGTGCATGTGTTGCATCGACATTGGAGGAGATGGAATGGAATGCGCAAGGCAAAGGTATAGCCTAGGGCATTTCATTTCACCGGTCATAGGTGTGTAGAGAAGTTGATGACTGGGTTTAGGATAGATGGTCGTACTATCAAGAGGGGCTAACTTGTTTGCCTATCGGTCATCTAGTGCCACTTGAGTGATCTAACTTTGCATCGTCGCTAGGATCGAGTGGCATGGCAAGTTGAGTGGCAAATCCTTTAAAAAAATGTTTATGCAAAGCTAACACACATACACATGGTGGTGTTGGCACATTTGCAAAGGTGAAGAAGTTGGTGAAGAAAAGGAGTTAGTCGCGTTGGTCATAGAGTGACCAGACACATTTGGTATGTCGACTGGACGCGTTCGGTATTAATGACCGGACTCTGACTCGTAGTAGTGACCGGACGCTGAGAAATCACTATGCTGCGTCTGGCCATGGTGATGTGGAGCGCTGGTGTTGGTCCAGAGTGGACCGGACGCAGGGGCGCGTCCGGTCGGCCACACCGGACACGTTCGGTCGGAGTTGAGCAGCTCTGGGAGCTCTCTGGACTCAACCGAACGCTGTCGTCCTGTGTCCTGTCAGTCACACCAGACGCGCCCGGTCGTGGTTGAGCAGCTTTGGGATCTCTATGGACTCGACCGGACGCTGGCCCTCCTGCATCCGATCGACACACTGGACACGTCCGATCTTACATGTCAGAGAGAGACAATGGCGGCATTGTCTAGTTTGAAAGGGACACATGGTGGTCAGGCAGCGACCGGACACAGGCGACCGGACGCGTTTGGTGTGCACGACCTGCGCGTCCGGTCGTCCTAAAAATGCCCAGTGAAGGGGTAACGACTATTTTAGCCCGTGGGGCTATAAATAGAAGGGTGTCTCGGCCATGGCTGGTGCTGAGCACCTTGGGGGACTTTATGTCCATGCTTGAGAGTGCTTAGAAGCCCTCCATCTCACATATGCTTGATAGTGATCATCCGATTGTATGAGAGAGCGATTCTAGTGCGATTGCATCGTGAGGTTGCATCGAGTGGCACTAGGTGATCGAGTTGCAAGCCGGTGGTGCTTGTTACTCTTAGAGGTTGCCACCTCCTAGATGGCTTGGTGGTGGTCTCCATCGAAGCCCGCAAGAAGCTTGTGCGGTGCTCCAGAGAAGAGCTTTGTGAGGGGCATTGTGCACACCCCGCAGGAGCCGCGAAGAGCAACTCTAGTAAAGTGAGACGCGAAGGGAGACAAGTGGTCCAGCTGGGTCAAGTGCTAGAGCTTGTGGTAAGCACTCCACGTGGGAGAGTGTGACTTGTGAGTCACCACTAGCAAGAGGACCGGCGGCAACCTTGGAGCTTGTCTCAACGGGGACTAGTGTGTTGGCAAGCCTGTGAACCTCAGGAAAAAATCATCGTGTCATCCTTGTATTCCCGTTGGTTTGCATCCTCGTTACACAAGATTGTAATTACTTTCATATACATTGTGCTTGTGTAGTTGCTTTTGTAATTAGTTAGCTTCTGTAGCTTGCTAGTTACCTTCTAGCTTGTGTAGCATAGATATAGCTCCCTTGCGTGGCTAATTTGGTTTGTGTAACCTTGTTAGTCACATTGCTTAGTTTGTGTAGCTAAGTATTTGCGTTCTCTAATTTGGCATTGGTTGCCTTGTTATTGAGCATTGCTAGTGAGCTTAGGTGGCTTTGTGCTTTTGCTTACTAGCATGTGTAGGAGCTCCCTCATTCCTTGAAGTACTAGTGGCATAGGTTTGTGTGACCTTGCTTCTAGAATTGGTTAGGTGAGCTCTAGCTAGCCCGGCACCTTAGTTGCTTAATTAGAATCTTTGCAAGGTGCTAGAGAACATAGATAGAGGGGTGTAGTCTTGGCTAGTCCGATTGTTTTAATTCCGCAATTATTTCGGTTAGCCGACGCAATTAAATTTAGAAATGACTATTCACCCCCCTCTAGTCACCATCTTGACCCTACAACAGGGAGCCAAGGTGTCCCTCGAGGATGCCATCGACCAACTGGATGAAGCGCGCGACGTCGCCCTCCTCCGATCGGCCAAGTACCAGCAAGTGTTGCACCGGTACCACAGCCGTCGAGTGCGGGGTCAGGCCTTCAATGTCGGAGACCTGGTGCTCCGCCTTGTCCAGAGCAATAAGGACCGCCATAAGCTCTCTTCACCGTGGGAGGGACCGTACATCATCATGGAGGTGCTCCGGCCAGGCGCCTATAAGCTCAAGACCATCGACGGTGAGGTCCTCATCAATGCCTGGAACATCGAGAAGCTACGTCACTTTTACCCTTAATAAATGCACACTTTCTCTTATCAGTTTCGCTATCGCCTCCCCGATCTTTAGTGACACCCGACCCTAGCAACGACAAGGGGTCAGGCTTCACTCGGGGGCCAATAAGAGCGTACCTATCTGGTAGACATTTCTCTATGCCCGACCTTCTCTCACGTTAAGAACCAAAAGCGAGGTTTGAGGAAACAAACGCTGAGTAAAACTACTCGGACTACGAGAAACTTATGCCCCGACGACTATGGTATCTTTGCTCACCAGTGTGATCGGAGTTTATTCTGCGCCTCAGCCTTTTTGGCCTTAGCTACCAAAAAAAGTCGGTGCGCGTTTAAGAGTCTATCCGCCTGGCAAACATTCTCTGTGCCCGACCCTCCCTCACGTTGAGACCTAGAAGCTAGAGTTGTGGAAACGAACGCTGAGTAAAACTGGTCAGACTACAAGAAACCTATGCCTCGGCGGCCATGGTGTTTTTGCTCACCAGCATGATCAATGATCAAAGTTTGTTCACCCGCGCCCTGGCTTTACGGCCTTAACGACGGAAGGGGTCAGAACGCACTAACCTTTTTATACAAAAAGGGGAGAAGGGCTAAAAATATGTTAGGCCATAACAAAATTTAAGAGCTTGTCCACTTATTACAAGTTTGCCGTATGGCTCATCTGCCTAACTAAATTCTTGGGGGGATGATCTCATCCTCTATCTCCATAGGAAAGCCCTGTGCCAGCGGGTCTCCCAAGCCGCTCGAACATCTCAGGCCACTACCGAGAGATGGGTAGGGAGCAGCAGGATGCCCCACGCGGGTTATGCCGACCCCGTCACTCATGCCATCAAGAAGCAAGGTGTGCATAAACAAACTCTAAGTAAAACTGGTCGGACCGCTAGAAACCTATGCCTCAGCAGCTACATCGTTTCTGCTCACCAGCGTGATTAGAGCTTTTGTCCCCGCACCCCAAGCTTTAGCCTCTGCCTTCCCTAGAAGGGTTTGGAGGGACACACCAGTGGAATCTCCATCGAGGAGAGGCTGGCAGGTCGCTCGATTCATTTGAACAGCTCAGGCTGCTGCTGAGATGGATAGGGAGCAGTGGGATGCCCCATGCAGGTTATGTCGGCTCCATCACGAATGACAGACCTAGACCCCACACGGACATATCTGGTAAGAGCTCCCCGAACCCGTCACTCGAGCCATCGAGGTAACTTTACCGACCCCCACTTTTCTTTTCCATTGCATGATCATTTATTCATCCATTCTCATGCATACATTCATTCATTCATTCATTCATCCATTCATCCATACATTCATCCCATACATCCAAGCATTGCATATGTAATTGCTGCATCACAACGCTTCACGTCGTGTCACAAAGTGGTAGTTGTCTCATTCGATATGAGCGGCGACCGACCGAGGTTCAAAGGCTGGCCCACGAAGGGCTCGAGGTCGCCTCGCGTCAAACAGAGCCAGGGGAGAAAAACATAGATGAGCCCCAGCGGCATTGCTCGACCCCGCTCAGAAGCAGATAGGGACATCTAGACCTTTCTCGTTCGATCCTAACCTAGAGCCAAGCCCATAGAATCTCCATCGAGGAGAGGCCAGCAGGCCACCTGAGTCGCTCTCCAGAGCGACACGGGAATCTACTGGGAGGCGGGTTAAGGAGCAGTGGAATGCCATATGAGGGCTATGCTGACCCCATCAGCGAACGACGGATCCAGATTCCACTCGGACATGCCCATTAGTGAGCACACCGAGCGCGACACTCGAGCTATCGAGGCAAGTGTCGTTAGCTCAGCCCCTTTGGTTGTGGAAACCATGGACGGGGTGACGCATGAAATTTGGCTGACCCCTACCGAGCCCAACAGGGCTCGGGGGCTCGAGCCGCCCGACCCTAGCTCAGGAATCCAACCGACCGGGGTTAAAGGCCGGCCTACGAAGGGATCGAGGCCGCCTTGCGTCGAACAGAGCCAAGGGAGAAAACACATATGAGCCCCAGCAGCCATCGCTCGACCCGTTTAGAAGCACACAGGGTCATCTCAACCTTCTCGTTCGATCCTAACCTCGAGCTGAGCCCACAGAATCTCCATCGAGGATAGGCCAGCGGGCCACCTGAGTCGCTCTCCGAAGTGACACGGGTATCTACCGAGAGGTGGAATAAGGAGTAGTGGAATGCCACATGAGGGCTATGCTGACCGAATCATGAATGACGGACCCAGATTCCACTCGAACATGCCCGTTAGCGATCTCGCCGAGCACGTCACTCGAGCCATCGAGGCAAGTGACGTTAGCTCAACCCCTCCGGATGCAAAAACCGCAGATGGGGCGATGATCACAAAAATGAGCCAACCCTTGACCGGACCCCCGCTACGCACGGGGGCTCGAGGAAGTTGGAGTCCCAAGAAGACCGAATGCGCGGTCGCAGAACGGTGGCTCAGGTCCATGGAGGGGGAACGTATGAAAATAAGAGACGCTTTCTCTTACTAGTTTCGCTATCCTCTCCTCGATCTTTAGTGACACCCGACCCCAGCAACGGCAAGGGGTCAGGTCTCACTCGAGGGCTGATAAGGGTATATATACACCCTCTCTGAAACAGTCACCGCGCCCGACCCCTTCCTCACGTTAAAAAATCTAGTGTCAAGGTCTGCGGAAATGAACGACTGAGTAAGGCTGGTCGGACTGCTGGAAACCTACACCCCAGCGGCTATGGCACTCTTGCTTACCAGCGTGATCAGAGTTTTCCTCCTACACCTTGAACTCTATGGTCTTAACAAACGGAAGGGTCGGAACGCATGTACCCCTTTTCACACATAAAAGGAGAGGAAAAACAAATTTGTTCGCACCAAAACAATATGACAAGTTTGTTCAAATGATATAATAGGGTCGGAACTTGTTCACTTATTACAAGAATGACTGCCCAACCTATTGAACTAACTAACCCCTCTAGGGGAGAACTATGACTTCAATCCTGTCCGCCAGGTCCGAAGAAAGGGGAGCCACCGCCGCTTCCATCTCCTCCAGCTCATGAACTTCATAGCCAGGCACAAAGCTGTGGCTCATCATCTCTAGATCGATGTTGTCCCCATAATGAGAATGAGCAATCACAAAGGATTGATTGACCCCAGCACGAAGGGCATTCCTGAAGAGCTGGCGCACCCGAGCTATGATCTCAACGGCACGGGCCACGAGCGAGCTGGTCCCCTCCGACCGCACCACCTCAAGGTCATCACAGACCACTCTGAGGGCGGCACTCAGGATACTGAGCTCATCGCTCTCTGCCTAAAGATTCCTCCACGCCTCAGTGAGGTCCATGGCCAGCCTAGCAAAAATGCTCTCGGCCTCCAGCTTCTGGGTCGTCGTGTTTCTGAGCTCGTTCAAGAGGGAGCTGACCTTCTGCTACGCGTCATCGTGCTCTTGGCAGGCCTGGTCACGTCCTCGGAAGGCCTGGTCATGCACCTCTCAAGCCATGCCATGCTCTAAGAGGAGCCTTTCCGTGGTCTGGAGTAGCTCATCCCGCTCCTTGCGCAGCCAGGCGACCGCCGTGGCATCCAGGCTCGCCCTCTTTACTAGGGCCGTGAGCGACTCCTCGGCCCCTAGCTTCAGCTCCCTTTCCTTCTCAACCTCGGCCAGAAGGTCAAGGATCTACTGGCGGGTCTTGGCATCCTTCTAGAGTAGCTCGTCCCACTCCTTCCTAACCTTTGCGGCCTCCTCATCGTCCCTCCATGACCTCACTGATAGGGCCTCGAACGCCTTCTCGGCCTCGTCAACGTCCCGACGGGCCTCGGCCACCCACGATGAAGATTGTCTACCTCCTCGGCGAGGGGAGTTAGCTCGGCCACCCTCTGCTAGGTGGCAATAAGCTGAGCGGTCACCTCCCTGCGTAGCCATGCCTCCTCGACGAGGCAGTCCTATGTTTCCTTCTATTGTGGAAGGAACCGAGACTTCCCCCGGCTACAAGCTATGAGGGACTACAGGGAAACGATGGCCAGAATACAAAAAGTATATAGAGAAAGAAAATGGCAAGAAGCAGGATCAGGCAAGTACTCGACCGGAGGGTACGACAACATCGCGCAAGGCACCCCTAGCGTGGTCTAAGGCTTCCAGCACGGACATGATCCCCACATCGAGGCTTTCCCGCTCCATGCTCTCGGTGTCGTCATCGAGGGTGAAGAGCGTCCACGCTAAATCCTACAGATTTGTCCACCAGAGCAGGGGCTCGCCCCACACGGGTGAGTCACTGCGTACCGATGTCAAGGCCAGGGATGACTCCCCGCCGGTCCCAAGCGTCGTCGACCCCTCTCACCGTGATGTCCCCACCAAGGGACCGCCTCCGGTGACGGAAGGAGTTAGCAGTGTAGACATCGACCTCTCTGCCACCACCACGACACTCGAGGACCCCTCGGCCGCATCCCCTCTATCCGGCCCACGCCAGGTGCTGTTGCTTGGGCCGCTGATGGCATGGGTCGCG
The DNA here is from genome assembly GCA_904845875.1 of Miscanthus lutarioriparius. Classification (NCBI taxonomy): domain Eukaryota; kingdom Viridiplantae; phylum Streptophyta; class Magnoliopsida; order Poales; family Poaceae; genus Miscanthus; species Miscanthus lutarioriparius. The sequence continues at coordinate 84,778,048 of CAJGYO010000007.1, read as the reverse complement.
TCGGTGCCTCAGGCACCGTTGCGGTTGCGCCCGGTTGTGACCCATCTATCACGACCGCCGCTACCTCCACCTGCATTGGCGGGGTCACGACCGGCTACGTCGTGCCCGCCACGGTCGATGCCACGAGCGTGGTTGGCAACCCCGTCCACCTCGTCATCGGCAGTGATATCGCGGCCATCGTCGGCTACTCTGCGACCTCCGAAGGCGCCCTTTGAGCCCCCGTGTCCGCCCGTCCCACCGAGGGCATGGGCGCCACCATGGGCAGCGTTTGACCGGCCGACGACGCGGTCACACTGGTGCCGCTCCCGCCCAAAATGGGCGCGACATTAGCCGACGGTTGCCGCCTCAATTGGAGGGCAACGCTCTTCTTCGACATCAACGTCAAAGGATTGTGCTGCCTACCAACGCTGCAAGGCACAAAAAGCATAAGTCACGATGAAATCTGACTAAAACAGAAAAAATAGAGGAACTGTTAACTCACCTTAGCGCCGTCGGGCGGTAGGTACGTTTGGGGGGCGAACCCCCCGACCTCTGCTCCGCCTCATTAGGGTGAGGCTGTTTTGAGCCCGCCCCCTGCTCCTGGGCAGAGGGGCTCCCTCCCCTTGACTCTTGAGGCGCGACGGCAGAGCTGCCCGCCTTCGCCGACATCTCAGGAGCGGCAGTGGAGCCTGCCACCCCTGATGACTCCTAAAGGAGGCCGACGGTACGTCCCGCCTATGCCGGCTACCTAGATGTACCCTCCCCTCCATGCAATGGGAGGGGTCCCAACTCCTGCAAGGACGAACAATACTTGTCAGCGCATCCTCGTTCTCCAGGATGTCCCACTCAACATCGTCGGCTACCTCATTGTCGTTGCCATCGTCATCATCATCGTCGCTGTCGGTGTCCTCCCCCCGTTCCCACGCCTGCAGCTTCCACTGCATGTTCCTCTTCTTGTCCTCCTTCGCCTTCCTCAGCCGCTCGCCCTCGGCGCGATTCGCCGCCCTCATGGTGAATCCCTCAGCAACGGCGCCGAGTGATCCATGAAGATGAGGTCCCTTGGTTGGTCCCACCCCTCTCAAAGTTAGTATCAAGAGGTTAGGAAATCTATTGGAGAGAAGGCATGAGAAGGGTAAATTTACGAAGACGACGTGGCCTAGTTCCGGGCGCATCGGAGGATGTCCCGGCACCGGGTAGATGAAATCGAGGGGGACACCCACGTCATCCCGCGAGAGCTCCATTGCCTCCTTGATGCATTGCGCGATCTTAGAGTTGGGGAGCGCCCCCTTGGCGAGCGCCGTTCCATCGAACGACGCCTCGGGAGCCATCGCGTACAGCGGGAGCGCGCGAGTCATCAACGACGCCACCCTCCTTGCGTGGTAGGCCCCGATGATGCCCGACCCCTTTAAGCCGTTCTCCTTGAGGATATGGATGGCGGTGATGTGGTCCTGGATCTTCTTCTTGTCCTACTCCAGGATGCCCCACTTTCTCCATGACTTCGGGGCCTCTTCGATTAGGCGCCTAGTGAACTCCGGTAGAGGGACGGCGGCGGTGTTCTTGAGGTAGAACCACTACAAGTGCCACCCCTTGTTGGACGTTGATAGCCGCATCGATAGGTACTCGTTGACTCGATTGTTCCGTAGCTAGATGTCGGCGCACCCCATCGACATGTGCAACTCGTGCCTGTCGCTCTTCTCCCTCTTCTTTTGGAGGGTGACGGCGAAGAAGTACCTCCACAAATCAAAGTGAGGGCTGATCCCCAGGAACCCCTCACATAGGGCGATGAACGCCGCCATGTGCTAGATCCCATTGGGATTGAGATGCTGCACTTCGATCTTGTAGTAGTGCAGCAGCCCCCGAAGAAATCTATGGGCGGGGGTCGCAAACCCATGCTCATGGAAGTGGGCGAACGACACCACATAGCCATCGAGCGGCGACAGCACGTCCTCCTCTCCGGGCAGCAGCCACTCCTCGGCCATGGTCCGCGCGTGGAAAAGACCACGATGAATGAGGCCCTCCATGTGCTGGAAGGTCATGTCGGAGCGGCACCACGGATCCATTAGAGATGGGGGCAGGTGGATGCGAGCTCGACGGCGGCGGGGATGCGGAGACAGGAAACCTGAGCGATTGGTGGAGGCGGTCGTGGCTACGGAGGCAAGGATACAAGGTATGGAATCCGGGGGGCGAACCCTTTGGTTTTATAGGGGTGACGGATGCGAGGAAACCAACTGCCCGCCCAGATCTCCGCGCCTGCCACGATTTGCCGCAACATCCCGCCGCGGGACATGCGCACGCAATCTCTGTTCGTTCTCTCAGAAAACTCGTCGGACATTTCACCTCTCCGGACAGGCCACGACTCGTCACGAGTAAGAGGAATACGGATCTAAAAGCACCTCTACGGCCCGACTGGGCGTAGGAGTTCGTAGGTTGGCCCATCGATGGGTTCGACAACCGCTTTAGGCACCTTTAGGGTAAGAGGTGGAAAGGGATGGGCCCACTAGCGGCCAGTACCCGAGCGCACGAGCGCAGCGGGCATCCCAGCCCACGTTCGAGTCTCTGTCGGTTACGATCCATGGTTTTTTTTGAAGAAAGGTACTTAGACCTCGGGACCGGTCGAACGAACCCGAGAATCTAGGGTCCGTCACCAAGCTGACCCAAGCCAGATCCCCACTAACGGGATGCTGGGGGGCCCACTCAGACTAGCCCATTAACAGCTCACCGGGTGCCATGATTCGTCCGTAGAGGAAAATCGTGGCACGGCTCGGCCCCTCTATTTTTATCGAAAAAACGCTTGAGGGAAGACAATCGCAAAGACGAACCGATCCTCGACCGGGCCCCTGCTACGGGAGGGAGCTCGAGGAAAGGGAATCACCATCCCCAGGTCACGCTGTGGGCAACAAAAGAAGGCCGAGGCCTTCAGAGTCGTCCCGTTCGGAAAAGCCTCCGAAGAAATATTCTACTCCTTCGCAAGCTCGGGGGCTACTGTCAGGGACCAATATTAGGGTACCCGAAGAGGAGGAGCTAATAACCATCAACAATGATTCATCCGAGCAGTCAAGAGCGCGACTACAGCTTCAACCGACCCCCAGGTGCGCAAGCTCCACCTCGCCTGACATCAAGGTCACGGGCTCCGCCTCGCCCGACCTCTGAGGGCTGGCTCCACCTCGCTCGGCCTCTGAGGGCGGGCTACGCGTCACTCGACCTTTGGGGATGGGCTCCGCCTCGCCTGACACCGAGGTCACGGTCTCTGCCTCGCCCGACCTCTAAGGCTTGGCTCCTCCTCGCCCGGCCTCTGGGGACGGGCTCCGCCTCGCACGACCTCTAGGGGCGGCATCCACCTCTGCCGACACCGAGGCCACGGGCTCCGACTCGCCTGGCGTATAGGGACGGGCTCCGCCTCGCCAGACCCTTGGGTTTGTGCTCCGCCTCGCCCGACCTCTAAGGACGGGCTCCGCCTCGCCCAACCCTTGGGTTTGCCCTCCGCCTCGCCCGGCCTCTGGGGGGGACTCCGCCTTGATCGACCTCGAGGTCGGGGCATCCATCTCGCCCGACGGAGACCCATACCGCCGCCAACCACTTCAGGTCCAAGCGAATGGGTCTGGGTCAAAGCTCTCACACCAGGGAGGTGACCGGCATGCCCCGATATAACCCGTGGCCATGATGGGCCATGCCTGGGCATTCACATCAGGAACAGTGTTGGGCGTACCGGTGCTGTTCTGCCTAACCCTCGTACAAGCACTAACAGGCGCGTCAGTTCACCACGACGTCCGCTAGGACGGAGTGGAGCGCCACGACCGGGAGACGATGCCTGCGCATGGCGCCAGTGACGGATAGGGCCGCGACGTGGAGCTGTCCCTATTAACGTCTATAGGGTCGGTGGGACCCGCGTGAAGGAAAAGAAGGACTCGGCGATCCTGGAGGACTTCTTCTCCTTCTCATTCTCCTCTTTTTTCTCCACTGTAACCCGTGCTTTCCCTTGGCCTATAAAAGGGAAAGCAGGGTGTCCTATGAAGGGGACTCGAACCCATAGAACCCTGAACCGATCAGAACACACAAGCACATAGCCGGGAAGCGACCGAGCTCTCGGCACCCGTTCGCTCCTCTCACCAGAGACTTGGGACCTGTCCCTCTCTCGACCGTTTGTAACCCCTACTACGAACTTTCAGTGCTAGTAACACGAGTAGCAGCAATGAACACTGGACGTAGGGACACTCTGCCCGAACCAGTATAAACCTCGTGTCCTCTTAGCACACCATCCGAACCAGACGCGCAATATTAGAAATTTTCTTGTCGGTGGCAACTCGAAACACCGACAATGACACAACTAAACTCACTGGTATGTAAAAGACAATTTTTTGGATTTGTTAATCTATGTCAGCGCGAAAAGCAATTGAGGCATGAACAATGCAAAATAATTGAGGCCTGAACAAAGGCAATAGTCCCATAGTTAGTAACCTAAGTGGAAATAGCTAATTAAATTAGCAAAGTTTTTTTTTGTTGAATATAATACCTGCTCGGTACCACGAGATCTGGACGCTGAGCTGAGCCGCTGCCGCCGGTGGCGGAGAGGAAGAGGGCATGCCCAGGCGGGGTCGGCCGTGCCGCATGGTCGTGTCGTGGCCGGGAGCGGCTCACGACACAGCTGGGGTCATCAAGCACACTTAACCTGTGACACGGCAAGAAGCGAACGGAGCAGAGGGGGTGCCACCGTGCACACGCAAAGCAGAGGAACCGACTGTGGCGCGGGGAGCTGGCCGCGTCTGCTGTGGGCGCCACGGCAAGCACCGCGACAGTGCGCAGCCGTGCCGGGGGCGGGCGTCGCCAGCGCGCCGGTGGCAGCCCGCGCTGGGTCCGCGAGGGAGAGGGGATCTGGGGTAGAGGAGCCATGAGACGAGGTTAGAGAAGAGGGTGGCGTACCGCCAGAAGCGGCCACTGAGCGGAGCCGCCGGCGTGACCAGCGAGGAAGAGGCAGCTAGGGTTTCGTCGAGCCCACGCGGATCAGCAAGAGAAGGCAGCGTCGAGGGGAAGCCGTGCCGGCGGCCACAGGCTAGGCCCGGTCGCGCTGCTCCATGGCCGGGGATGGCCGCCGTGGGGGCAGGGCGGCGCCGCATGGCAAGGGCGTCGTCGCCACCGCGCGTCGGGGAGAGAGAGAGATCGAGCGAAGAGGAGAAGGGTCGGGAAGCAGAAGTTTGGGGAAGGAGAAGCATAAGCCGTTGTATATATTTGTCTGATCGGATTCGAATGAGAAGCTGCTAAAGCGAAAGATAAGCAGAAGAGAATCCACGGAAGTAAAGGAGTAGATCGGAAAGCCGCTCTCGGTAGAATCCGCTCTATGAGATCTGGATCGTCGAACTGAAGATCTGATGGTGGTGAGAATTTAGGGTGACGAGGAGTGGTATTCTACTGAGGAGCTACGGGTATTTTAGGGGTTAACTAATTAATTAATGCGAGGCGAGGAGCTGTGTTCGTGTGCCTTCTCACCCACCGGCGGCTAGCGTCGCGATCCACTCGGGTGTGCGTGCGTGTGGTAGTACACTGCTTCAGCTCGCGGGTCGTCGGCTCGTGGCGTCGTGCGCGCGCCGTGAGCTGAGCTAGCGTAAAGGTGGCCGGGGGCGGGGAGAAAGCGCGCACGGCGTACGCATGCAGCCGCTGGATTGGCCTAGCTGCAGGGATGCGTCCAAGCTTGCTGAAAAGACGGATCGAAGGCTTTGCCCAGCCTTGGGACTTGGTGCTGGGCGGGAAGGCCAGGTGCTGCTGCAGACGACAAACCGGCAAAGCGTCTTCGTAGCGCGCTACTGCGCTAGGGCCAAAGTCCAGCCCTAGACGGAAGACGATTACACGCAGTGAGAGGATTATTAGAAGAAAAGGCAAGCGAACGGCTAAGGCCTTATTTATGTATGTGTATTTACTTTAATCCATATGTATTGGAGTAGAATGGAATATAATTTAGTTTAATTCCACTCCAATTCATTTCAGTATATGTGGATTGAAACGAATACATGCGCATCCAAACGAGGGCTAAGAATTTTCTAGACGGGGACGCGGAAGACTCATGAAGATGCTCAATTGGGATGGTGAACAACGTGAGTTCGCGAGATGCAGTAGTTTCTGAGGGCTTAGTGGACTTAGATCCTACTCATATTGCTCTTGATGTCTTTCATCATCTGGAGCTTTTGGCGGGCGCGCCTAGAATACGCGCGGTAATCAGCGGGCTCTCCATTGCCTATGAGATCGATCAAGATAATGGGGCAGCCAAGACAGAAAAACCATGGCTTCCAGCCAGCCCAGCCTGGCACACGCAATGGCATGCGTTCACGCACAGCTAGCCCTGGAGGGTAGTCGTAGCTACTCCTACATTGCCTGAGCTCACTGCCAGATAATATTCCCGGCGCACATACGTCTGCTGCTGCGACATGGCATGGCAGACGGCCAGACGGGCGGGCACCGGTTGATGATACTCCACCAAGGACCAGAACCAGATCGGCAAGAGATGGATCCAGGGAGGAGTTAAGGCCCGGCGTGGACGGTTGCGCGGCGAGCACTGTAGGCTGCAGCGTGTGCGTGTGCGCTCATTAGCAACGTCGTCTGCTGGCGCTGCTGCATGCATGCCGCGGCAGCGGCAGCAGTATTGCCCGCTGCCCGGCCGTCGGTGGCTCACATGCATGGTCCATCATCATCCCAGCTGCAGGATCGGCCCGGCGGGATGCAGGGCCAGCCATACCGCCTGGGGCAGGCGAGCAGGGTCCTTGATTGCCATCGAGTGGACTCCCTACTGCTGCACTGCACACGTACGGCTCCTGTCCAGCGTCCGAGCGATGGCTGACGATGAGCTAGCGCGCCAATCGCCATGCATGCAAGGGTGGTGTGGTGATGGCTTTTGTGTAACGAACAGCTGTCCGGTATCCTGTCAGTGCGTGGGGCCGGGCGGGAACACGCAGCACAGCCCTGGAACAGCCCTCGGCGTCGAGCTCGAGCCAGGCAGAGAGCGACAGCGGAGAGCCGGAGCCGACGGAGAAGGAAGAAGAACCGAACCGACCGACCCCTACCCACCGGACCACGGGCCACATGCAGCGGGGCCAGGCCAAGGCCACGCACCTTACTCGTGGCTGGCTCGGCTCGGGTCGTTTTAACTCTTTTACGAGCTGAGCTGAAAGTTTAGCTTGCTGTTTTAACAAGTTAGCTCGAGCAAGCTCGCGAGCTGTTCACGAGTTGAGACCTATCAGGCCACGATTATGAATTCAGAAGATGATGATGCTGACCTAGAAGTGTATACCTATTCTATTGATATGTAATCCTTATTTTCAGTTATTTCATATAAATTTTAATTTTATAATTGTTGTGGTACTTAAATATTGATTTATGGATTGTTTTTTAGGGAGAAGATGATGATGCTGATATTGAATCTGTGGACTTTCCTAAGTTTATGGTTGGCAAGCAAGGAAACTGCATGGATCATGAATGAACAAGTTATGTTGCATGATTGATATTTTTGATGAACCTGATATATATTAATCATGTATGGTTGCATAATGGTGGACGTCACCTTCTGAAATGATTGTCACATAAACATTATAAACATGTATGTCATATTTTTTTATAGCTCACGAGCTAAACGAGCCAGCTGAGCTGTCCCTCTAACTCATAATATTAACGAGCCGAATCGAACTGGTTTATTAATCTAACGAGCCAGCTCGAGTTGCACCGAGTCAGGTTGAGCTGGCTCGACGTCCAGCCCTACCCACCCTGACGAGACGACGACGAATCAGCCCAGAGCGGACGTGGCCACCCCAGGCCCGGCGTGTCCGTGCTGCGCTGACACGGGCACGCACCGTTCCCGCCCCGTCGTACCACGGCAGCCAGCCGGACGCCCAGCTCGAGCTACAGCGTCATTGGCGCCATGCATGCATGCATGCTTCCGCGCGCACCGCTGGGCGCTGCTGGCCGGGACGGACGACGATCAGGCCGGTTAGCTTAGCAGAGCACTCGCTCGTATTAATGCAGTAATGCAGCTACAGTACAAGCGATGAAGCCACTGCGCGACAGCCTGCTTTCGTGCATGCATGCATGCATCGCAGCAGTTCGATCGCAACAGCGGGCGCCGGGCGGGGGCAGCAGGCAGGCAGCTGCATGCGTGCACTGTGCGTGGCCGCAGCGCGCATCATATAGGTCCGGTTCGCTTCGCTGAAAAAAACCGAAACACTGTTCCGACTGATTTATTGTGAGAGAAAAATACCGTTTCGATTAAAAAAACAAGCTGAAAAAGACATATTATAAGAGAAACGAAGAGGGCCATATCCTCATCCGGCCGTGGCAGGGCCAGGCGGCAGCCATCGATCAATGAAAGGGGTTGGATCGCGCGGGGCCGGCCAGTTGGGTTTCGTTGGGTGGGAGTGGTGGGACACCGGGACGACGCCGGCGGCCGGCCGGCCTCACATCACATGCGCCGGACACGGAAACCTTAGCGGATGACCGCGGACGATGGGCCGGGTGCACCGAGGACGGACGGACGGACGACGAGCATTTTTTGCATGGCGTGCGCGGGCGGCCGGTGGCTATGGTTCGGGGCTTCTCGTCAATCCTGATGGTGCCCGCCTGTTGTACACTGCCCGTACGTGCATGCTGTGCCCGGCTTGGCGTCCTGCTTGTCCCAGCCGGAGTTAATAAATTTCGAATTGACCTGTCTCCCTCGTGGAGAGCAGCGAGACGGAGGCGACGCAGGAGAAAGGAGGAGGTTGAGTGGGTTCGGACAGCGACAGGACGAGGAGGAGGAATGGCCCGGGGGCGAGCTCCATCTCCATCGGCTCGGCCGTGATCTCTCTCTCTCTCTGTTTCTATTCCGTCGCAGGCTTTTTGCTCCCAGCCGTATGTCCCGATGCTGTTTAGGTCCTAAATTTCGGTCGTTGTCTCATTCACACATGTATAGAGTGTTAAATATAGATTAATTATAAAATTAATTATATAGTTTGCAACTAATTTACAAGATGAATCTTTTAAACCTAATTAATTCATGATTTGACAATGTGGTGCTATAGTACATGTGCTAATGACGGATTAATTAGGCTTAAAAAATTCGTCTGGTAGAGTATTGACGGATTATGTAATTTGTTTTTTTATTAGTATCTAAACACCCTATGCAACATCCTTCCAACACACCTCCTAAATTTTAGCCAGTGGATCCAAATACCCACTTACTCTGTACTTTGGGTATGGTCTTGGGCTCTTGGCTGGTAGTATACTCCAATACAGCATCGTACGTATTTTTCGGTGTCCGGAAATTCTACTGTACGTTTTATTTGTTCAACGCATTTCATACACGTACTTCCTCCAAGTACTGACATTGTGATGCTATCATCATTTTTTTTTCTAATACTAGAAGGTGACCTCGAAAGAAATCTAGATGCTGAAGTACACACATGGCCACATATGCCTGTACAAAAAAAAACGATATGAATCATCCTTAAATTTGCATCTAAAATCACACACATTAACGATTATTAAGTTTTTTTTTGTGAATAACGGTGCAGACCTAAACACTCATATATGCATGCTGTTGACATAAAAAAATGTGCCGACAAGTGCAGTGAACTCCGCCATTAAGTTCCTTGACTTAACACGTTCGCATTTGCAGTTTGAACGAAGAAAAGAGGTTTTGGGCAATGAACGGCCAAAACCGGCCTAGCGGGATTCTTGAACCGACCCAGTCGGTTTCTCTCTGTCGCCAGTAGGCCGAAAGCCAACGTCATGAAAACTGGCTTGGATGGTTTCAGGGTTTTCATAGTTTGAGACCGGTTTGAGTCCAACTCGTCCCTGACTCATTTTTTGTCATGGGAAACTTATAGATTCCATCTTGGATATGTTTCCTATAAGGATAAGATGACCCCCTCTATTTATATTGTAGGATTACTGCCGATTGAGTAATCTAAAAACTAATCGATCAAAAACATATCCATTACCTTTTTTCATTTAACATAGATTTTTCCAACCCTCTCAGTTTAGCGTGTCTCTCCAACGAGATTCAGGGCGTTCTAGGTGGACTTGCCGCCCGAGAACAACCTCGACGTGCCCCTCCCCAACGGTTCTTCCCAGAGGTGTTCTCTAGATTTCCAGGCGAAGAACGAGCACCAAATCTAGGCTCTACTGACCTGCTAATGGGTTGAGTCTTGTTGATTTCAAGCGTCCTCGCTACGTGATATGACATGTGCTGCCTCAAACGTGCTAGTCCTTGCTGGTGTGGGACACAATAGTGTCAACACACGAACACTCAGTCCCTATGAACATACTCACCCACACCTTACCTCTATAAACACCTCCGAATGATTGAGATTGGACCGAGTCAACATAGATAACCCATAATTCAAAAATACCTACATATGCCTTTATAAAAAAAATTACAAAGTATGTCGATATTGTTCTAAATTACTAACTTCTGATTGTCAATATACAAAACTAACATAAGCATAAAAGTTAAACCTTAAATTTGCATCGACTTACATAAGTTCTTTTATGTATGTGCTTCGAAATCACTCAACTTTATCACTATTTATAGGATATCTTTTTGTACATGACACTAAAAAGTGAAGCTACATTGCTAGCCAACACTAAAAAAAGTCTAAGTAACCCGCGGACAATCAGGTTTATTGAAAGACATTGCGGTCCACTAAAGTATTTATTTGTGGCTTACAAGAGACAAAAACACGATAAAATATTCATTTGACGGAGGGACTAGTACTCGGTACTCACTCCGTCCCATAATAAATGCACTTCTAGAGTTCAAAATTTTTTAAAAAATAAGTATACCTCTACGTATAAGAAAAACTTACTTCACTTGTCTTTTTCTACTTTCTCTCTTCCCAAGACGTAATGATTACATATTTATAGGAGCATATACGTAATTTTTTCACTAACCTTTATCTCTTCACTAGACCCTGGAAGTGCACTCATCTTTGGGACGGAGCGAGTACTCCGTCAGATCTACGGGACGAAAACACCCTATGACCCTAACAGGCTGGGCCCGCCCGGTACGGCCAACTTCCTGACCGCTCGCACGATGGCTACTAGCTGGAGCTGCAACGCTTTCAGCGGAAACTGCGCAAAGCCGATGGAGCAACGAGCACCCAATTCACTGTCTCCCTCCTCTCGTAGTCGTACGGCAATGGCATCGATCGATCGACCGATGGCTTCCAATGCATTCTTTTCACCGCGGTAATAACTCAAAACGAGGCGCGCGACTGCCGACTGGGTTGTGCGTTTTGCAGTACGCGCGCCGTAATTATTTACCCGGGCACGAACAGTGCGCAGCAGATTCGGCCAGCCACCAGCGCGGCCAGTGCGCGCGCAGGCAGCAGCAATGAAGAAGATGATGAAGCGAGACGTCCGGGGGGCAGGCCAACGCCATTGGCCAGGTGAGGTAGCCGAGGCCCGAGCGCAGCGCACCGCACCGCAGGACATTTCCATTCCATCGTTGTCTCTACTCTCACCCTCATGATTGCCATGATTTCTTTCTTCCCCCTCGCTCGCTCTTCCTCCTCTCCAGCTCTCCCTCTCCATGTCCAAAGGCCATGCATATGCCCCGTGCTCTGCTGCTCCACGGCACTACGGCAGCACATCGAAATGCTCCTTGATCTTTTCACACGCGCTCTATATGGACCAAGACCACCGTACGGTCATACGGCCATATGGGGCAGGCAGCCATGTGGCTGTGCGAGGTAGCCATGACTTTAATTCAAGAGCGAGACGCGTGGTACGTGTGCGCGTCGCGGCTGTATAGCTCCTGCTGGTAGCTGGTACTGTAGTTGTCGTACATGCATGGACGACCGACGACCCTGCAGCAAGGCAAGTAGGGAGAGACACTTCCGGAAACAGTAGAATTATCGAGTGACTGAGGGTTTGTCGAGTGCATTCCATCGGTCACTCAGCAAACATCCACTTTACCGAGTGTATTTAATGAAACACTCGGCAAACACATAGCAATCGGCAAAAGCAAACTTTGCCGAGTGTCTAATATAAAACACTCGGCAAAATACAAAACAACTCTCGGCAAACACGGGCACTCGGTAAAATGGAGTCATGTGCGCTGGGCATGCGGCGGCCATCTGACGGCCGTTGGGTGCGCCGCCCTGCCGTTAGAACTTTGCCGAGTATCCGTTAGAGACACTCGGCAAAGACAAGGTATGCCGTGTGTTTTTTCTTGACACTCGGCAAACTAATACTTTTGCCGAGTATTTTTTGTTTACACTCGGCAAAGTAATGTTGTTGTCGAGTGTTTTTTAGTGGCACTCGGCAAAATAATAAATTTTTTTCTCTCCTGCCCTCCAAACTTTTTCTACTCTCCACATACAACATGTGGTACTACATGTTAAAATTTGATATATTTCTCCATCTGTTTGCTATATTTAAGTAATTTATTGCATTTAGAGGAATTTTTTGGTTTAAGTCAAATTTAAACTGCAAGTGATACAAATAATGGAATAAATTGAGTGGAGAAATCATATTCATGTTATTGAGTCTATTTTGGGGCCTTATTCGGGAAATGAAAAGAATTTTTGAACATTTTATTCAGGAAACACGTCCACGAACGTGTGGCCGAATGATTTTTAAATTCTAAAAAAAGCAAACGAAGTTTGAAAATGATGAGATTTGTCAAGATCTCCTGATATCATACGTGGAGACTGTGAAAAAAAATTGAGAAGGTTTCGCACAATTTGTCACGTATGACCTTTACAAACAGAAGCATCTCCGTACAAGAATCGTAGCATTTAGAAGGATCCGATAAGATTTGGAGTTAAAGTGACGGTCGAATCAGGGTTTGACTTCAAAACTTTTTGTATAGGCAATAGACAACATAGATTGGTTCACGTCAAATTTTGGTAATTTTTCAGACCCTTTTGATAATTTTAATTTATTAACTGCAATTATAGAATTTTAATTGATATATATTGAATTTGAGCTATAACCGCATGAAATAATGGATTAATATTCGTAGAAAAATCAAATATGCATTGTTGAGTGAATTTGACAAGGTATTTTTAAATTACATCGTAACAAATTTAGTAGAACACGCTTTGAAGAAGGAGGACGGTGGAGCATGAAATATCGATTTATTTTGCCGAGTGTTTTGTATCTGACACTCGGCGAAAAGAACAGTTGTCGAGTGTCATATAGGGGACACTCGGCAACTTCGTCGACCGGCCCCACTGTATAGTATCGGGCCATAATGAAACATTAAAAAAAATAATGCCGAGTGCCCCAGATCTTGGCACTCGGCATACTCCTTAAAAAAAACCATCGGTTAGCATCCCCGGCCCTCACCCTCGCGCAGACAACACGCCGCACCGCTCACAACCGCACCGCCAACCCTAGGGCCTTAGCCTTTTCGAGGGCAACTCGGAAGTGCAAGTGATCGACCACCAACAAGACCTTGAAACATGAAGAGTGGCGCACTATCATGCTGTGTCATCATTGATCAACCTATCCGAAGTGGAGCCGTACATGCTGTAAGTTCTCAACAAACTTGTTCTCAAGTAGTCACTATTATGTGTCCAACTCCCATGTTTCTCGTTGGTACAGGGAATTTCATCGTCAATTATGGCGTGAATCAAGGGAGCCTACCCCGCAGGAAGCTGAGACCCATCTCAGAGAGGGTGTAGGAAATGGAATGCCCAATTTCATTTCTTGGTTCAAACAGAAGGTACAGTCCAATTTAGCTCGTACTTAGTTTGACATTACAAGTTGCTCGTACATGCGAATAATATAACGAACCACCACTGCTTGAACTTGTAGGGCCAAACCGATCGTCTATGAGTGCTTAGAGTTGAGATAGGTTGCCGATGGTGTGCCTATAGGGTCAAGTCATTTACGGTTATGATGTGAATGACTATCGCTTTCACACAACAAGCCACGAAGCGTCAGTCGGCCCAATCGAAGAACCACAAATCTTTGGAGTTTTTACGCCCGAGGATTAGATGGGGTCGAGTACTACTAAGAATTGAAGAATATACTGAACTCATGTTTCATGGTTGCAAACCTCTTAATCCATCATATTCAAATGCCATTGGTTTGATCCATCAAGAGTGAGACGGGCCCCTAATCTTGGGCTAGTCGAAATTAACAATCATCCGCCTTACCAGAGAGGCGATGTCTATATTGTGGCTCAACAGCCACGCAAGTTTATTATCTCTCATACCGTGCCAAACCGACGACCATCTTAAGGGTTGGAATGTTGTGTACAAGGTATCGCCACACGGTAAACTACCTGTACCAAATAATGAAGATTACAATATAGACCCCAACACATATGACGGAGAGTTCTTCCAAGAAGATGGGCTCAAAGGGAGTTTTGAGATAGACTTAACCGAAGCGATCGGAATGGAAGTAGACAATGAAAGGGTTGCTGACGAGGACGGCGGAGACGAGGTTCGAAATGTGAAGGACTTAGAATTACTTCAAATGATTACATTTAGGCAATGACAGTGATGACGACATTCCCGATCATGATGATTATATCGACACGCGTGATAGTGATGATGAGACTTATGATCCAGCTAATCCCGATCATGATGATTATTTCTAATACATGTATGAGCTGTACTAATTTATTTATTATTTGTCATAACTTTCTAAGTATGTTTTGTTTATCTGTGCTGATTGGTTTACTCTTTTTAATTGCAGGTGATTGAACAATGGTGGGCGGTACGAGGAAGATCGTGGCGCTTTACGGAAAGAGCGGAGCTTCAGGGTCAGCTTTAGGGAGGGGTCGAGGCAAGGGTGGAGGGAAGGGTAAAAGGAAGGGTAAAGGGGCGAGTCCCCCGTCGCCTGTAGCTCCCTCGTCGTCGTCTGAGGAGCTACCTTCCGCGCACGCCTCTGGTGACGAGGAGGAGGTACCTTCCATGCACACCTCTGGCGATGAGGAGGAGGTACAGGAGGAGCAGGAGTAGGTGGAGGAGGCAGTGGGTCCCGAGGTCTGGTTGCGAGGTCCCTTGACCCTCTCGAGGCGACCGATACCTCTTGAGAGACGCCCGATGGTTCGACCCTCTAGAAAAAAGTAAGTAACTTTAGATGTTCTCAATAATTTTTCGTTTGATATGTTGAAAATTACAATGGAAACTAATAATTTATCTTATCACTTGGGCAGGGTTTGGATTCAGGTCAGTGGGGGTGATCACAACCACAAGGTCAACGGCATCCTTGGCCTTTTGTGCAGGCTAAACTTCCCTGGCTTAGTGCAGTTCCACGAAGAGTTGCAGCCGGCCTACACGTGGGACCACTACGTCGCCGCCCTCGACGCCGCTGATCATGACGGCAGGGTATTCCCCAACAAGGCGGAGCGGGTGAAGGGCGAGCTGTGGGTATGGATTCCTCGCACTACATTGCTCAATACATCACATTCACTGGACATTCTTGAAGTAATGACTGTATACATCATGTCTATATGCAGGACGTCTACAGATGCCAGGAGGGGTATGAGGCCAAGGCGGCCTCCATCTCTGAAGAAGCCACCAAGAAGCTCATGAAGGACATGCACTACGAGGCGCGCATCCAGGCCATCATCGACTACTATGCTCAACACAGACGGATGAAGGTTAAAAAAGAAGAGGCAAGAACAATGAACCTGACCTGGGAACAATTCTTGCAGGTACATATAGAACATTAATACTTACTTTTTATGAGATTAATTACGCTTAATTTCATTTTTTCATATGTCATACACTTGATCACGTAGGTGCCTCCGTATTGGTGCGCCTAGCATTCACAGTGCTGGGAATACATGGTGGACAAGTGGTTGGAGCCCGGGAGGGTGGAGACGCACACCACTTGCAGGGATCGGTATTTGCTGATGCCACGGGCATCGCACCATCAAGGCAGCTTGAGCCTCAACGAATACAGGGAAAAATGGGTACGCGAATTCATTTCTTTATTCTAACACTCAATTCTGCATAATTTCTAATCATTTTGCATTTTTGCCGCAATCGTCGTCACATGATGGCCAGCCTTGCTCCCAGTTCAAGGCATGGGTTTTGTCCAAAAAGGGCAAGGCGACGACAAACATCAACTTCAACCAGGAGGACCCGCCTGAGGTGTACAGCGATCTCAGCATCCACAGCCGTGTCAGAGAGTACACAACGATGGCAAGGCAGGTTCATGGGCCATAGTTTGATCCGAGCCCCCGGATCTTGATGGAGAAATCATGATGAGGGTGGGAGGAGGCAAGAAGCATGGCCGATCTTGGATTAAGCGATAGTACAATCGACACGGCCTCTACTCCCACTCTCTCCGAGATCCGAGCAAGGAGCACGGCGCGAGAGCCAGCGATACTAAGAATGTAAATGACAAGAAATGAATTGCTCAAAGTAAATGCTCAAAGTAAAGAGAGGAGAGGAAGCGTGGCGATGTTTCACCGAGGTATCGAGAGTCGCCACTCCCCACTAGTCCTCGTTAAAGCACTGCATGAGGGGTAGCTCCCCTTGATCCGCACAAGGATCAAGTGCTCTCTATGGGTTGATTCTTCGACACTCCGTCGCGGTGAATCACCCACAATAGCTCACAATGTGAGTTGGGTCATCCACAAGCTCTCCGGATGATCACCAAGCTCCCAATCACCACCAAGCCATCTAGGTGATGGCGATCACCAAGAGTACCAACCACGAACTCTCACTTGACCATGACAAGCCTAATGAGAAGGGTGGATGCACACTTTGCTACTCTTGATCTCACTAATGAGGGCTCTCTTTGGGATTCTCAAATCTCAATCACCTCACTAGGACCTTGCTCTTCTTGGCACTCTCAAACGTGTTTCTCAGCTGTTGGAATGAGCAAAAGTATCCCCACACACGAGTGGAGAGAGTATTTATAACATGGGCTGAAAAACGAACCGTTATGTGCCTCTACGGGGTGACCGGACGCGTCCGGTCGTGATTTTCCCTCTCTGGAACCTTACTGGAGTCGACCGGACGCTGCCTCTCAGCGTGCGGTCACTTGACCTCTCAGCGTCCGGTCAAAACAGACGCAATCACCTTGGTCAAATGAACTGACCGGACTCTACGCCAGCGTCCGGTCAACCCGGAACCAGCATCCGGTCAGTATTTGACCCTCCATTCACTTCCAACTCTCGATCATATGTGAATAAAGTTTGTTCCATTGGATCTAAGGGCTATTTTGGAGCTGCCTAGTGCTAGTTTTAACAAGTGTGCACCACACCTAACTCACTAGACTCACCTAGGTCAAGCTACCCATCCATACCCCCCTTAATAGTACAGCCAAAGGAAAAACAAAGTCCTAAACTACTCTAAGTGTCTCTCCAACTCCAATTGACACTTAGAACTAGTCCATCCTTAACCTTGTCGTCCATCCTTTGAAAACCGAAATGATCGAAATGATTTCCATCATAGGGGCATGACCACCTTGATTGCCCAGTCGATCTCCATTACCATGACCTAACTTAATTGCTTCTACAAAACACACGTTAGTCATAGTAACCTTGTATTGTCATTAATCACCGAAACCCAACTAGGGGCCTAGATTCTTTCAATCTCCCACTTTTTGGTGATTGATGACAATACCACCTCGAGTATGTGAAAGAGTTGAGGTTTTTAACATGCTTGGATCATATATGCTTTTGGCAATAAGAACAAAAGGGTTAGGCAAGCTTATATGAACCAAGCCAACAAGATGTACTCAAAAGATATGAAATAAACATGAGTACAAGTAATGAAGCTCATTTGCGTCGGAGTAAAACGCGGAAGCAAAGGCAAATGAGCATAACACAAGTGATATGACATATAAATGATTCAAAGAAGAGAGCACACATGTCATATATCACGATCACGTGAATATCACTATCACATAAATATAGTTTAATGCATAAGAGTAAACACACGATTTAATGCATAATAGTGTATCACACATAAAAAACTCTAAATGTAATATATAAGCTAATATAATAACTAAGCTCCCCCTAGATATGTCACTCCCCCTAAGGCTAACATACTCGAACCCTCTCCCCCTTTGGCGTCAAACACCAAAACCTAAGGGTCGGTCGGTGGGGCTGCTGCAATGACGATGGTGGCTTGAGGTACGAGGAGCGAGCTGGAACTGGGTGCCATCATTATCTGACCCTGAGCTCTGAGCAGTATGACCCTCTGTAGTTAGAAGCGATGTTGTGGCGATGCTGGGTCGAATCGAGAAGCTGGAGCTGTGTGGTACTGAGCTGGTATGACTATAGTAGGCTCATGATGATGCCACCGAGGAAGGGCGTCTCTGTCATGCACATCCTTCCGAGCAATGGTGGTAGGTATAGGGACATGTAGGTCTAGCGGTGTAGGGTGCCTGTCAACTCACCAAGGAAGCACCAAGGCTCTCGGACACTTTGAGGTCTCTGGCACTAGCAGATGATGATGTCTCGGTGGTGTGAAGCCCATACTGAAGCAGAGTGAATCATGAGGCTAGCAATCGGCGTAGCAAACCACCGGACACCTACTCTATAGGTGAAGCAAACTGTCTTTGGTGGCTGTCCACGACTCTAAAGCCCACTAGGTTGTAACGCTAGAGTCATGGAAGTGGTGGCAGGCTGACCAAGCTAGGGCGAAGGCTGTGGTGGTGGAGCCCTAATAGCAGATCACTACATCTTTGCATAAATCCAAGAAGTTCTTTGCTACATGAGAATCTGCTTTGTTGATGCATGGTGCACTCTTCTTTGGAACTCATCCTGCTGAGTCTGGAACTGTGCAAAAGTAGCAGCTGTCGCCTGAGCCTAGCGTGCCTGGTCCTGCCTCATCCGCTCAAGTATAGCAAGGAGAGCGGGGTCTGTCTACAGGGCAGGTGGCGCTGAACTGGAGCTGCCGGCCTCATGATCATGTCGCTGAGGAGGCATCCGAGGGATGGGCTGGTAGTCATCATCAGAACTGTCACTGGGGTCACTCACGACCACTCCCTCCTGCTGAGCAAGCTCCTCCTCCTCAGTAGCTGCTATGCCCCTGATAATCTCATCCTGCTGGGCTATAGACTATGGCACCTCAGGACATCGGCGCGACTGACTAGGTGCTGTAGGTGTACTATGCTGAATCATCTATGTCATGTTATAGGCAGGGAACTCTGTGGTGGCACCACTGTACTCAGCAAGCATCTCTGGCGGCCTCACTATGACTGCTCTATGGATAAGGAATGTGATCCAATGAGCATAGGGTAGCTGCCTGTGACCTCTGAAGCCCTTAGCTATAGTGTCCTCCATCTCTGACAGAATAAGATCCCAAATATCAAAGACTGTCTGCTGCATCAGAGAGTTGATAAGCCACAACTAGATGCAAGTCAAGCCCTCACGATACCCCATCCTCGGTAGCAGTGTCCTCCTCATGATAGCCTCTAGTACTCTGGCAGTAGGAGTAAGGTCACTGGGGTTCCTGCGCGACCCTTTGCCGAAGGGCTCGGTGAAGCAGTGGCGAACCAAGTCAGTAGGGGGCACCATACCACCATGTGGGCGTCTGGGAGGTGTAGTCTATCCATAGCAAACCTCATGAAGTCTGACTGGCTGCTCTTGAAGTCTGAGTATCTCTCTGACCCTAGTGCTCGTCAGCCGGTAATCTCTGCCTCTAAATGCAAAGTGAATAAAGTTATGGTGCGGGTCAATAAAGAGAGAAGCATAGAACTGACGAACCCAAGATGGAACATATAACTCAGTCTGTCCAATCAAATCTGTCAGCCCTGGTAGATATGCAAGGTAGGGGCGAATGTGCTCTCCAGCTGCTGCAACTATAGAATCAATGTGGTAGACTTTCTGAGATCTAAAAACTGCCCCACTGTTGAGATAGGCATTGTAGAAATCTTCCTGCAGAGGAGTGTAGAAACCCTCAGATGCTCTGTCATCTCTCCTCGACGGGAACCACACCTCAAAGTCCACGAACCTAAGCTGCTGCACCTGCTTGGCCGTGGCGACCCTCAAGTCAATATGGGTCACTGGAGGCGGACCCTGTGGTCTAGGCGGTGGATGAGAACCCCTCCGCTGTGTGTCCGGCCTTGGTGTGACTGGAACATGGGTACGACCAGAGCGGCGTAACTATGGCTGTGGTGCCTGCTCTGTCTCCTCGGCCTGCTGTCCCTCCTGAGCCTCCTGTGTCTACTCTGCTGGCGGTGCCTGCTGCTGTGACTCCCCCTGAGGCTGACCCTCATCAATAGCATGTCGCCGTCCGGCAATCATGACAGTCCTAGGTGGACCACCATGAAGGCGCTCAACACGCTCGATTCCTTCCATCGCTCCCGATGGAAGCTGATCTGCAATAACAACTCCACTACGAGCACCTCCTCTCTCGGCACGGTCTGCGGCCTCAGCAACTACAGCTGCTCTCGCTGTCTCTGCTTCTGGATATTTGCGCTTCCGGGTTGCTAGCTTCTTTGCTGCCTTGCCTTTAGGATCTACAGGCTGGCGAGGTGGGGGCCTCCGATCCTCATCACCGGGACCACCTCTAACATTCTTCATGCGAGCCATCTGATAATCTGAAGAAAAACTACCACTAACTAAGATCAACCGTCAATCTATCGCTTCCGAGGCTTGGCCTCGATCCGTACTCGCGAGCTTGGCCCCCGAGTTAATCGACAACTCGCCATCGACACCTCAATAAAGACCGACTTCATTGCGATGTAATAGATAGGATATACAAATAAATACAATATATCTAATAGATACGAAACCCTAGGAAGCAAGCAATTTAGATACGAAATTGAAACGACTGGCTTGCTACCTGATGAACCGGCGATCCGATGAAAAGAGAAGCGACACGCGGGGAACCACCAAATCGGCTAGGGTTAGGGTTCACGGTGAGCAGTGAATCGGCGGCCTGAATGCAATTGAAATCGTGCTATGATGAATAGCTAGGTCATGGCGAAGTTGCGATATGGATGCTAGGAGCACGCACGGCGAGGCCTTTATCGGCCTTTGGGCGTGGATGGGGCTCTTGTGGAGCATGGCGGCTCGGCGGGGCATAGCACGGCGGTGTGCCTTGAGCAGCGAGGGAGGTGCTCGGGCGGTCTTGGTGTAGGAGCGAGAGGTGCGGGCACGGTGGCTCTCGGGAGCGCGTGAGCACGGCGGCGGCGGCGAGCTCTAGAGGCGGCACGGGTAGGGTGACAAATCCGGCGGCTATGGCGTGCGCGGCGGCTCGGGGAAGACGGCGCAGTCAAGGATGAAGATTAGGTCAACATGCGCTTGGATTGTATGGGGGTCCCCCGACGGATCAGAAAAGGAAACAGGAAAAGAGACCTGAAACCGCACGCTTTCTACTGACCAGACGCTCCGGTGGTAGCGACCGGACGCTGCCACCCAGCGTCTGGTTGATTCTAGAGAGGTCCAATTCCTCTAGAATCGTGACCGGACGCGTCCAGTGGACACCGATTGACGGCAGACAGAGTCCGGTCACCTAGCCTTGGTATCTTCATGATCGATCGAACGCTGAAGCTCCTTCTGACCGGACGCTGGGAAAACACTTTCAGCGTCCGGTCACTCCTGCTCGGCAGCTGTTCACCTCCTGTGAACTGACCGGATGCTGGACATCAGAGTCCGATGCAGCGTCCGGTCACTCCTTTTCTAGCAAATCTTCAAAGTTGTTCGTGCTGCCTGTTCCCAATCAAGTCCCAACTCAAATAAGATCCAAATAAACACCAATTGGGACTGATGTGAGTGACCTCTCTCAAACCCTCAAGTTTTTTTTAAAATATTTTGCCTTAGGCTATAATTCTTTTTAAGAAAATAGGCAAATAAGAGGGCAAATTAAGATAAACGACAAAACAACATTCATGCATATGCAATACTTGAAAGTAACTCTAGTTGCTTGTCAAGTTTGATCCAAGGTTAAACTTCTTCACACGCTTTTCGGTGGTTATCTTAACCATGTTAGACAAGTCCTATATGCATTGCCAAAAATTAAATATGTTGTATATTACAATGCAATGCAAGGGACAACACAAGCTCATCTTTTAGTGAAGTTACTAAAATCAAGCACATTGAGCTCATTCCGTAATCTACAAGATGTTGCCTCATCTAGCGGTTTAGTGAAGATATCCACCAATTGATCCTCGGTCCTTACACCTTCTAGTGAAATATCATTCTTAGCAACATGATCTCTAAGAAAGTGATGGCGAATATCTATGTGCTTGGTGCGAGAGTGTTGAACCGGATTATTTGTAAGTTTTACTGCACTTTCATTGTCGCACAAAAGAGGTACCTTTTCTAGAACTACACCATAGTCTAGCAAAGTTTATTTCATGTAAAGTATTTGTGCACAACAAGCACCCACGACAATGTATTCCGCTTCGGCGATGGACAAAGCCATACTATTTTGTTTCTTGGAGGACCAAGATACAAGTGATCTACCAAGCAAATGGCACCCTCCGGATGTGCTTTTTCTATCAACTTTGCATCCGGCATAATTCGAATCGGAATAGCCAATTAATTCAAATCTAGCTCCTTTGGGATACCAAAGGCCAATGCTTGGTGTGTGCTTAAGATACCTAAGGATTCTTTTTACGGCAATTAAATATGATTCCTTAGGCTTAGCTTGAAATCTAGCACACATACACACACTAAACATGATGCCGGACCTAGATGCGGTTAAATATAACAAGCTACCAATCATAGAGCGGTAGAGAGTTTGATCAACCGTGTTACCTCCCTCATCTAGGTTGAAATGTCCATTAGTTGGCATTGGTGTCTTGATTGGCTTACATTCATCCATCTTGAGTCTCTTAAGAAGATCATTTGTATATTTCTCTTGAGAGATGAAAATCCCTTCTCTCATTTGCTTGACTTGAAAACCAAGAAAGAATGTAAGCTCTCCAATCATTGACATCTCAAACTCCTTCGATATCAATTCACCAAACTCTTTGTAAGAATCTTCATTTGATGATCCAAAGATGATATCATCAACATACACTTGACAAATGAAGATATGCCCATCAAGCTTCTTGGTGAATAGTGTGGTGTCGACCTTCCCAATGGTGAAGCCCTTCTCAATGAGGAAGTCCCGAAGGTGCTCATACCAAGCTCTTTGGGCTTGCTTAAGCCCATATAATGTCTTGGACAACCTATAAACATGATTAGGATATCTAGGGTCTTCAAACCCCGGAGGTTGATCAACATAGACTAGTTCATTAATAAAGCCATTTAAAAATGCACTTTTCACATCCATTTGATATAATTTCATTTCATGATGTGATGCATATGCAAGGAGGATACGAATGGCTTCTATTCTTGCAACCGGTGCAAAGGTCTCTCCAAAATCCAAGCCTTCAACTTGAGAGAACCTCTTTGCAACTAGTCTTGCCTTGTTCCTCACAACAACGCCTTGATCATCTTGCTTGTTTTGGAACACCCACTTTGTTCCAATGACTCTTGCACCTTTTGGCCGCTCCTCAAGAGTCCAAACTTCAATGTGGGTGAAGTTGTTCAATTCTTCATGCATAGCATTTATCCAATCTGGATCTTGAAGAGCTTCTTCTACCTTAGTAGGCTCAAAACAAGAGACAAAAGAGTGATGAGCAATAAATGAAGCAAGTTTTTGTGAGATCTTGTGGAGTCATTACACCCTTTGATGGACTCCCTATGATGAGATCTTGTGGATGATCTTGTAGTAGAGGTGTATTTCTTCTATTGACCACTTAAGGAGGAGGTTGTGGAGCATCAACATCTTGTGCTTGTACCACCATTTGCTCATGGGAGACATGAGTGTATTCATTTTCTAGTCTCCCATCTTTTTCACCATCTTGTGGCACACTTGATGAAGAGGGTGGACCAATCACTTGTACATCATCTTTAAGCTTGATGTCTCCAACCAGAATATTCTTCATAGCCTCCCTCAATGGTTCATCACCTACATCATCAAGATTCTCATGTGCTCCTTGGGATCCGTTAGATTCATTAAATTCCACATCATATGTTTCTTCAACCAAGTCGGTGGCATGATTAAATACTCTATATGCTTTGGACTTTGATGAGTAACCAACAAGAAAACCAATATCACAACGTCTTTGGAACTTCCCTAGGTGTTGCCGCTTCTTGTAGATATAGCATTTGCAACCAAACACCCTAAAGAAGGAGACGTCCGGTTTCTTCCCATTGAGCAACTCATAAGGTGTCTTGCCAAGAAACTTTTGAAGGAATAGGCGGTTGGACGCATAGCACGCGGTGTTGATTGCTTCCGCCCATAGAGCTTCGGGGGCGTTGTACTCATCAAGCATTGTTCTTGCAAGAGTGATCAAAGTCTGGTTCTTCCTCTCAACTACACCATTTTATTGAGGAGTATATGTTGCAGAGACCTCATGTTTGATTCCAACTTCATCACAATAGGCTTCTATGTTTTTGTTGTCAAATTCTTTGCCGTTGTCACTTCTTATCTTCTTGAGCTTCACTTCAAATTTATTTTGTGCTCTCTTGGCAAACTTTTTGAAGCAAGATGCAACTTCGGATTTATCATGAAGGAAGAATACCCATGTATACCTTGAATAGTCATCAACAATCAGAAGACAATAAAGATTTCCTCCCAAACTCTTGTATGTTGTTGGTCCAAATAAATCCATGTGAAGGAGTTCTAGCACTCTTGTGGTTGACATGAAAGCTTTGGTTGGATGAGTATTTGCAACTTGCTTGCCGGCTTGACATGCACTACAAAGCTTGTCCTTCTCAAACTTCACATCCTTCAACCCTCTCACCAAATCATTCTTTATTAGCTTCTTGAGTGGGCTCATTCC
Source organism: Miscanthus lutarioriparius (assembly GCA_904845875.1). Lineage (NCBI taxonomy): Eukaryota > Viridiplantae > Streptophyta > Magnoliopsida > Poales > Poaceae > Miscanthus > Miscanthus lutarioriparius. The sequence continues at coordinate 84,753,346 of CAJGYO010000007.1, read as the reverse complement.
AACATGAGCAAGTCTTCTATGCCATAGCCACCCAAGTGTTGTTTTGGTGAATAGGCAAGTCTTCAAGTTTGCATCTTCGGAGGTGAAGTCAACTAGATATAGGTTGTTGTATCTAAATCCTTTGAATATCACTTGTTCATCATCCTTCTTAGATATAACAACTTCCTTCTCGGTAAACAAGCATTGGAAGCCAAGATCACACAATTGTCCAACGGATAGCAAGTTGAAGCTCAATGAAGAAACATGTAACACATTTGAGATAGAATGATCATTTGATATTGCCACTTTGCCCAATCCTTTAACCTTGCCCTTTGAATTATCCCCAAATGTGATTCTTTCTTGTCCATCTACTTCTTCATCTAGTGAGGTGAACATACGAGGATCACCGGTCATATGTTGTGTGCAACCACTATCAATAACCCAATGACTTCCACCGGTCTTGTAGTTCACCTACACACAAGAGATCAAGCTTTAGGAACCCAAACTTGTAGAGGGCCCTTCACCTTCTCAACAAGTGACTTTGCAACCCAAATTTTCTTAGGCCTATTCTTATTTGGAGGTCCTAAGAACATCACTTTCATCTTTCCACTAAAATCCTTTCTAAGCATGTAGTGAGCATTGAAGGCAAAGGGTCTAGCATGCTTGGGCAAGGGTTGTTGTGGTGGAGTTTGGCACTCATGAGCAAAGTGGCCTTCTTGTCCACACTCAAAGCATCTCTTTGGCTTTGGCTTTGGCTTTGGCTTTGATTGTTGTTGTTGAGCTTGAGCCTTCTTCTTCTCTTGATTTGCCATGTACCCAATGCCACTTCTATCCATCTTCATGACGGTATTCATAAGTAGCTCACTTTGAAGATACTTGCCTCTAGTGAACTTGCTCAATCCAATCTTGAGATGCTCTTTTTCCAACTTGAGCTTCTTGTTCTCTTCCTTAAGAGCATCATTGTTCTTCTCTTCCTTGAGCTTCTTGTTTTCTTCTTTGAGCTTCTCATTCTCAAGGATCAAGTCACCATCATGATCAAGAGTTTCTAGCACAATGGTGTTGTGGCTTTTGATTTCTTCAAGATCTTTCTTGAGCTTTGCATTGTCATTCTTGAGCTTGACAAACTCATTATAATCATCGGCCTCAACCACTTGCTTGCCTTTGCCACTAGATCCTTGCTCAATGCTCTCATCAATTAAATCATCACATGATGTAGCTATATCAATCTTAACAACATCGTTAGTAGCATTATGTGGTTCATTGGGTAAAAATTCTTGAGCAATAACAAGATTGTCATGATTAATCTTGAGAGTAGTATATTCATCTTTTAGCTTGTTATGGATAGTGATGAGCTCTTTGTGCACCCACTCAAGTTTATCATGTTTATCTTTAAGCTCTTTCTTAGAAGATTTGAGCTCCTTGAGTTTAGATGACATAGCATCATTTGCTTCTCTAAGCTCAACACTAGCCTTTTCGGCTATGTCACATTTAGCTAAAAGAGAATCATTCTTAATCTCAAGCTTTTCATTTTTAGCTCTAGTCTTTATAATGATCTTAGTGTATTTCTTTAGCAATTTAGCAAGATCATCATAAGTAGGTGACTCATATTCATCATCATCGCTATCACTATCATCATTATGAGCATGATCATCACCACTACTATCATCATCATGTGATACCTTTCATTCACCTTTGGCCATAAGGCATAGGTGTGTAGAGGATGATGGCGGTGGTGGCGGTGAAGATGATGAAGAATCAATAACAATAGCGGCCACCTTCTCGTCGTCACTATCATCATTGGATGATCCACTAGATGAATCAATGTCCGTGAGCCAATCACCGACGATGTAAGCCTTTCCACTCTTCTTCTTGCCATCTTTCTTCTTGTATGGCTTGTTCTTTTTCTTCTCATATTCATCTTCATTGCTTGAGTCATCTTTCTTGCCCTTGTTCTTGTTCTTAAACTTGTCTTTCTTGGGCTTTGTGCATTGGAGAGCTAGATGACCAAGTTCTCCACAATTGTAGCAATCCATCTCGGAGATTGGCTTCCTTCTAGAGCTTGTGAAGAACTTCTTCTTCTTCTTGCCATCAAACTTGATACCACTCTTGTTGAGCTTCTTTAGCATCTTGGCGGTTTTCTTCACCATGAGAGCAAGGCTTTCATCATCAACTTCATCATCACTTGAGCTCTCATACTCAAGCCTTGCTTTGCCCTTCTCTTGGCTAGCTTTGAATGCTAAGTCTTTTTCTTTGTTCTTTGTAGAGGATGAGCCATCTTGAGGTGTGATGTGCATGTACATCTCATGAGCATTGATCTTTCCCAAGATTTGTGTCGGTGTAGCGGTGGAAAGATCACCTTGATGTAGCACGGTCACAATATGCCCATATTTGTCAATGGGGGGGACACTCAAGATCTTTCTTACAACATCGGATGGTTGCATTTGAGTGATTCCAAGCCCATTAACTTCCTCTACAAGAACATTCAAACGTGAATACATCTCATTAGCACATTCTTTAGGAAGCATTTCAAAAGAGTTGAGCTTTTTCATGACAAGATGATAGCGTTCCTCACGCTCACTCTTTGTTCCCTCATGGAGCGCACAAACGTCCGACCATAGTGCATGGGCGTCTTTGTGGTTCCTCACCCGGTTGAACACATCTTTACAAAGGCCTCTAAATATGGTATTTCTAGCCTTTGCATTCCATTTTTCATAGTTCAACTCATCGCCTTGTGGGTGTGCGGCATCCTGAGGTTTTGGGAAACCTTGTGAGGCGGCTCTAAGAATTCCAACATCTAAAGCTTCTAGATACGTCTCCATGCGAATTTTCCAATATGGAAAATCGTCCCCCTCAAAGATAGGAGGAGGTCCATCCCCATGAGACATCTTTCACTAGGCGGTTAAGCCTAAATATGTGAGCACGAGGCTCCGATACCAATTGAATGGATCAAGATGCCCAAGAGGGGGGGTGAATTAGGCTAATTCTAAATTTCTTTGCAATAATTAAATCCTACGGTTAGCCCAATTAACCCCTTGTGCCTAGAAAGTGTTTCTAGTTGTTCTACCGCACAAAAGACTTGCAACCTAAGTTCCAATCCTACTCTAGCATGGCAATTCTAAGAATGTAAATGACAAGAAATGAATTGCTCAAAGTAAATGCTCAAAGTAAAGAGAGGAGAGGAAACGCGACGATGTTTTGCCGAGGTATCGGAGAGTCGTCACTCCCCACTAGTTCTCGTTGGAGCATCCGCGCAAGGGTGTAGCTCCCCCTTGATCCGCGCAAGGATCAAGTGCTCTCTACGGGTTGATTCTTCGACACTCTGTCACGGTGAATCACCCACAACCGCTCACAATGTGAGTTGGGTCATCCACAAGCTCTCCAGATGATCACTAAGCTCCCAATCACCACCAAGCCGTCTAGGTGATGGCGAACACCAAGAGTAACAAGCACGAACTCTCACTTGACCACGACAAGCCTAATGAGAAGGGTGGATGCACACTTTGCTACTCTTGATCTCACTAATGAGGGCTCTCTTTGGAATTCTCAAATCTCAATCACCTCACTAGGACCTTACTCTTATTGGCACTCTCAAATGTGTTTCTCAGCTGTTGAAATGAGCAAAAGTACCCCCACACACGAGTGGAGCGAGTATTTATAACATGGGCTGAAAAACGAACTGTTATGTGCCTCTACGGGGTGACCGGACGCTCTGGTCAGTACACCCCGAACTCCAGTGTTTACAGTGTGACCGGACGCGTCCGGTCGTGATTTTCCCTCTCTGGAACCTTACTGGAGTCGATCGGACGCTGCCTCTCAGCGTCCGGTCACTTGACCTCTCAGCGTCCGGTCAAAACGGACGCAATCACCTTGGTCAAATGAACTGACCAGGACTCTGCGCCAGTCGTCCGGTCAACTTGGCAACCAGTCTGGTCGAGTATTTGACCCTCTATTCACTTCCAACTCTCGACCATATGTGAATGAAGTTTGCTACATTGGATCTAAGGGCTATTTTGGAGCTGCCTAATGCTAGTTTTAACAAGTGTGCACCACACCTAACTTACTAGACTCACCTAGGTCAAGCTACCCGTCCATACCCCCTTAATAGTAATGCGGCCCAAAGGAAAACAAAGTCCTAAACTAATCTAAGTGTCTCTCCAACTCCAATTGACACTTAGAACTAATCCATCCTTAATCTTGTCGTCCATCCTTTGAAAATCAAAACGATCGAAACGATTTCCATCGTAGGGGCATGACCACCTTGATTGTCCAATCGATCTCCATTACCATGACCTAACTTAATTGCCTCTGCAAAACACACGTTAGTCATAGTAATCTTGTATTGTCATTAATCACCGAAACCCAACTAGGGGCCTCGATGCTTTCAAAAACGGGAGGAGATGGAGGCGAGGATGGCGGAGATGGAGGCGAAGATGGCGGCCGAGCGGCGAAACATGGAGGAAGAACAACGGCGGATTTGATCACGAGAGGATAGAGGAAGAAAATCGGTTGAGGATGGACCAAATGTTCCAATACATGCAGAATTTTGCATCGAGTATGGGTCAAGCTTTGCCACCGCCACCGGTGCTATGCCCTCCACCTCGGCCACCCACAACTACTCCCTGTGAGTCACTTGACACCTTATGTTAGATCTATTTATTATTATTTTTATGCCAAGATATTAGATGGATGGTTACCTTGCAAGTTGATGTTTTTTACTACATACATACATACCCATGCATACTGTAGTATAGAATACACTATATATATATATATATATACATACTCTCAGTTAACTTGCTTTTTGATAATACTGATAATACTCTCAGTTAACAGCTTTTTGATAGCTCCCAACTCTCAGTTAACTTGCTTTTTATGTACCATCAAGGTGGTAGTCAGTTTTTATACATGTTTTTATGTACCAAAACAAGACTATCAAACCTGAAAGAACTTTATTTATACATGTTTAAACTGACATTGCCTTTAGCTAAGAATTTTCATAATAACTAGCACCGGTTCAGTTAAGAACTCATATATGGCATAATGTAGAAAAATAATGAAGGCACCCCAGCTTGGTTGAGAAAATACTCCTATGAATACTAGAAAAAAAACTCCCTTTCAGACTACTACCACAACTACTTAGCAGGATGCATAGACAAGTGACATCCCTAGATTCTTAACTGGTCAGGTACAAAGGAGGTGTTAGTACATGGTTTATAACAACCAGCTTAACAAAACAACTCGATACCATGCTGTATTACCAAGTAGAAACTCAGCTGAATGAACGGGAGCTGCTCGCTTGGCTGTTCACTGGGTGATAGTTCAAACTACTAAATTACCACCCGAATGCCAGTTTAAACATAACATTTTAAAGGTATCGTTCTTGAACATAGTGCCAAATCAAAATAGCATGCATATGTTAACATACTCTTTTTCAAAGAAGCTTCACTTCAGTTCCACCATACTCAGGAAGTAGAACAGTGTCGCCTTCACTCGAGAGATACAGGGATCAGCTTACCATCCCTATCACGATCACCGGGGCCAACAAGAATGACTTTAGCAGCGTTCAGCTGCATTCAAAAAAATAAAGTGATATGTTAGGCCTAAAAGAGACATGAAAACTAAAAACCCATGATAAAAAAGTCCACAAACAACTAAAGCTAAAAAGGAAACGCCATGACTCAATATATTTGAACTCATTCAACCTACATACTGAGCATCTCTATATATCAAAGCAGCGGAGTTTGGCCGCTCACTGCCTTACGATACGAAACATTTTTAACCGTCTGATCTTCTTTCTACGTACTGGGTTAACCCCACCTTTTATTACTGTAGCCGGCCCCGCGTGTCATCATTTCATTGGCTTGGGAACAAATATCTCTCCACATCCTTCTCGGCTCCTCCGACAAAAAAAAGGCCGGCCTCTCGTCTCGCCTCCTCGGTCCTCCGCTTGCCCGTCGCTAGCCTCCGGTTTCCTCCGAGCTCGAGCGCTCCCGCTCGTCCATCCCGCGCCCCCTTCTTTCCACGGTTCCTCATCGGCTCTTCCGTCTCTCCTCCCATAGCAGCCATCCTCACTGCGCCGCCCACCATGCCGCGCCCCTAGGGTTGGCAGGCCTGATCCCTACCGCCTCCTCGCCAGGAGCTAGGGCTGGCCGACATCACTCCCCAGGCCGCGACGAGCCATAGAGCTGGCTGCCCTCGCCTACGATGCCGTCACATGCCCTAGGGCTGGCCGTCCTCGCTCACGCCGCTGCCCAACGGTCCCTACGACCATCTTATTGGTAAGATCTGATACTTGGTTTGTTGATTTGGTATACCTATGTACCGGTTCCATCGGTATGTATTTTATTTATTTTTTTGCCAGTTGCATCGGCACTTGATATGGGGTAAATCAATAAACGCATACAGTGCGTAAATTCAGATATGTGTATGATCTGAAAATGTCGTGTCTATGATTACCATGCATACATGATTTCAAAAGTATGCAGAGTAGATGTATCCTGCACCATATAAAAAAAGCTCCAATCTTTTAGTTTTTGTGCATGACATATCTACATTAAACTCATAATATTGTTTACATGCAAAGATTAAACATATTTTTATCTCTGCGCTTTAACCGTGAGGTTAATTTGCGGGCTAGTGCCTTGGGCGCCGCGTGATGGACTAGTACATAGATATTGCAGCGAACATCACAAGCAGTTCACCCTGCCAGTATTAATCTAGAGGCTGCTGTAGCTACAGCTACATAAAAAACTGCAGTAACAAAAGTACACTCTCATAGTTATTAAGGCGAGGCGTGACAACTGACTACCACCTTGAGCTTAAGTGGCTTTGCTTATAATAGTAATAACACAGACTTCAATGGCCTGCTCGCTGCTACTGCGCATGGCCTGCACTACCATTGGCATGGCCCTGCCAGCTCCAGCTTCTAACTCTAAGCCCCCCCACTGCATGGCTTAAACTAGTACTAATAGGTAAGATATACTAACTGAACATGCATGGGTCGGAGTGCAGTGAGTTTTTATTAGTACTATATATACTTACGTGTAAGTATTTTTCAAGACACTACTAATACTTTCTGATTGCAGTGAGCTTTTTATATCTGCAGCTTACATATAATCTCTTCTCTTTTATGCGTAATCAATCGGCGACATCAAATAATCGGTTTCAAGACCCGGATTTGTCGCGGTGGTACCAAGGGCCTCCATGATGATTGCATTTGCCTTTGTGGCTTATTGTGATTTAGTTGTGACTTGTGATGATGGTTTATCGTGAATTGTGATGATGGTTTGTAAATTATGATGATGGTTTATTATGCCTGTGAAATACAATTATGTACTGTGACATATAATTATGCTTGTGACCTTTATTTTGAATTGTGATGGTTTATTGTGAATCGAGAGGGGTCCGTTATCACGAGATGAGTTAGTAAAAGGGTCGCTTTTGCGGAGTGTAACACTTTGGCAAAGAGACGCTTTTTATCGAGTGTCGAGCGAAACACTCGTGAAGAAACCAATTTCTGTTATTCGGGAACCTTTTTTTGCCGAGTGTTTTGTCTTTGCCGAGTGTATTCAAATGGACACTCGACAAAGTGACCATAAAATCTGCCCGTTGCGCGCTTGTTTGTCGAGTGTGTATTGGCGTGACACTCGGCAAAGTGTGTAAACGTTGTCGAGTGCTTTGGTCTTGACACTCGGCAAACTTTATAACCTTTACCGAGTGGTTTGGTCTTGCACTCGGCAAACTTTAGCACTTTACCGAGTGTTTTAGAGATGACACTTTCGAGTGTTTTGAAGCTTAACACTCGGCAAACTTGAGAAACTTTACCGAGTGTTTTTCCCATCGTGCACTTTCGGCAAAATCGCTGTCACCATGCCATCCCGTTATCATTTTTGTGCGAGAGTTTCTTTTTGCGAGTGTTTATTGACACTTTCGATAAACTATTTGCCGAGTGCACGATAAAAACACTCGGCAAACTACTGTTTACCGATAAAAATAATACCGTGTGTTGTATGCGAGTGTTACACTCGACAAAGCATTTGTCGAGTGTCTTTGAGCTTTTGTCGAGTGTCCCTGTCACTCGGCAAAGCTCCTCTATCCCGCGGTGAGAGCAGAGAGCTGAGCCTGAGAGGCCGGGACGGGAGAAAGCTGATGAGCGCTAGGCTATACTCCTACGTAGGCTATGGAGGCTAGGGTAGCAGTGGTAGCCCGTAGGGTGGGGATGCCCTGAGCCGACGCGTGCAATTTTGCAGTGCATGGCAGCATGGGAGTGCGAGATCAGGTGGGTCGACCAGCCCACCAGGCGTCCAGGCCACCATGCTCCATGCAATGCAACATGCATCTTTCCGACTGGGCTTCGTCGTTCCTGGGGCTCATGATTAGCCAGCCGCTGGGTCGGTAGCTTTCATGGCATGCATGCATGCTTTGGCTGTGGCTCTCGATCGGTCGGCCTCTCGGCGCACTTGTCACCTGTCCTCCCCACCCACCAGCGCACGCAGACGCAGGTGCGCTGCTGCCGTGTCCCTTTTCTTTCTCTCAGCTGAGGGCTGACGGCTCGTGCCTGCCTCCGCCCCCGGCAATCATGCCCTCGCCAAAGGACTAGAGCTAGCAGTAGCGCAGCACGACGCCTCCCCGCTTAGCTCTGGCTTTGCTTTGGCTCTCTTTTCCCCGATCAAATCGAGCCAAAAACGCTCGATGCCTCGACTGATCACTGCACGCGGGCCTACTACTCCTAGCTAGCTTTAGCGCATGCATGCAGCAGGGGCACCGGGAGAGTGCGTGCTGGTGGCACAGAAACACTTGTTGCGCCCCCGACCCGAGTTGGCAGATCCGATGCCGCCTGCCCCCGTGCCGGCAAAGGCGGGACGCGGGCGGACCCTCTCTCGCGAACAGGCTCAGGTCAGGGTCAGGTGGTAGGATTTGTTCTTGTGCTGGGTGACACGTGGGGAGGCCGCGGTCGGCACTCCGCACTCGGGAGGAGAGTGCTTGGCTTGGCTGCTTGCCATGCCCGCTGGTTGCGCCACCATGCGCGCCTGTCTCCAGCTTACTGTTACTTTGCTCATCAGCTGTTGGTTAGTCAAGTCTGCGCTTCGTCCGACGACGAGACGCAGCATGCGATGGACTACTGGCTCCCTAGATGTGTTTCCCTTTTCCTTCTTTTGTGTGCTTGTTGTGGAGTATAAGCACATTTCATGGAAGTATGGAGCGTCTTATAGTTTTTGTACATTATTTTGCGTCTACAGCCGAGCGAGAGATGTGGTCCCTTGCAGCTTGATACATACTCTACTCCTACATGCTACAGTAGTCTCTTTCCACAGCACTTGCAGGCATGCGCTGATATGACTGGTGCCTTCAGAGAAGGAAGAAGATGCAAAGGCCAAACTCGTCAGGGTCTCAGGGATAAGGCTCACTAGTACCGTTGGTGTCCTGGCTACAGGCTACAGTACATTGGATTGGATTGGAAGGGGAAAAAAAAAAAAGGACCTTCAACGAGGCCTCGTCCACGCCGGAGTCGCTGATGGCGGATCTCATGTCGTCGGAAGCTGACCCGTGGTGGTCGCTCAGCGGGCTTGAGGAAGTTGCATGCAGTCGCTACAGAGTCGTCGTTGGTTGCAAATCTGTGCTAGGCGATTAAGACGCCATCTTTAATCAGTCTGATGTGATTGCTTTGCCGACAGTTGGTAAGCTTAGGCATGCTTGGATTTGGCTGTATTTATACTAGAAGCTTACCCCACGTGTTGCTGTGAAAATTGCAAATTAATAGGTTCTATAGCATATTGACGTGGATAATAAAATGCTTGTGTGTCATACTGATGTAGTCATTTCAATTGCATGTGCTATTGGATTTTAATTGTATGTAATAGTACTTTGCTGGGGTGGATAGGTTGCATGCAAGATATATAGCTATTTTTTAATAAAGATACTCAAACGGGTGTTACATGATGGACAAAAAGACACTCTAGAAATAAGGGTCATGTTCACTTGTCTTATAATCCGTACTTTTCAGCTTATTTTTTAGCCAGAACAGTGTTTTTCTCTCACAACAAATCAGCTAGAACAGTGTTTCGGCTTATTTTTTCATCGAAGCGAATGGGGCCAAGAGTTCATCAAAGACCAAATCTGTCTTCTTCTTCCTTTGAACATCCACCGCTTTCTTGGGAGTTTAAAGATCGCCTTTGTGAAGACAACAAAGAAAAGGGACACCCGCAAACACCCTCCTAGACAAGGCTTTGAAGACCGAAAAAGCCACTCGTCGCTGACAATGAGATCTAGTATCCACTGAAAGAACATCGGCTGGAGAAAACATCCAAAGGACGCAGGCTTACAATCTTTCACGATCAGAACAACGCGTTGAAGATGTCGGACCTTGCTGTAGAACAGATCAAATGAAAAGGCCGAGATTGCCGTATCGAAAGCCAACCAACGGCTTACTCTGATAAACACAACAAAAGTCAACGAAGAAGAACAACATATGACAAACCAAACTCTCACTAGCCCTTCTCCGATGCTAGATCAAACATCGTTGGAGGTAGGGAGAGGCCAGAGAGATATTATTCCAAACAATCATCGTCGCCACCACCTTGATAATGATACGAGAAAATGAAACCTGGATCAACAAGGATCCGCAAAACCTAAAGGGGTCGGGTCCTACTTCTCTATCCACCAACGATATTGCCGGTTAGGAGAGAGGAGGAGGACCGAGCGATTCGTGTCACAGCTGATTACTCCTTTTTTTCATTTTAAAGAGTGTCATCCTATGTCCACTATCTCGATCGAGATATGGAGGTCAGAATAAATAGAATAATAATGAATAGAAAAAAGAGAAAATCCTTTAGCTGGATAAGAGGCGGATGTAGCCAAGTGGATCAAGGCAGTGGATTGTGAATCTACCATGCGCAGGTTTAATTCCCGTCGTTCGCCCATCGTATTATTGCAATTTTTAAAAATGCAATTTTTCATATTCATAGTTACGTATTTACTTGGGAGGGCAGCGGCGGCGTCGGGCTGGTGCTCGTACTCGCGTTAGTAGTGGTTGTGTTGTCGGAGATATATAGCTAGCAGGGTTAGAATTCGTTCCGGAGCAGACCGGCCGATCGTGGGCCAGTGCCCCCTGACCGATAACTGAAACAGTCCTATTAGTACTAATCGTAGTCCGGCCCATCAGTCACAGTTATTGTAGCCCGACCCATCAATCACAGTTGAAGGCGAAACCATATAGGCCCACCTACGCCTTTCTCACCAGCCCACTGTGCCCGAATGCCCAGCCTAAGGCCCAGAGGGCAAGCCGAACAAGGTTTTTGTGCTTCAGAAGCCCACAAACGCAAACATCAGCGAACAAGGAATGAAACGTTAGCGACAAGGAGGGTATTTCGTCACCGCTTTCGACGCTCAGAAGCCCACAAACGCACCGTGACAGTATATAGTACAACAATGGCACTATCCACGCGCACCAAACGAAACTAAAAACGAATCAATTATGGTGTCATCGATGTAAAGAAAAACGATGACAACAGTGGATATATTTACAGAGGATTACAGCCTCAGCGAGCTAGAAATTGCAAAACATCAACCACGGCAAACAATTTTACATCTACAAAATCACAGAGCTCATATATACAAACAAGGGGGCTGGCTAGGTAGGTCAAGTCAGAAAGCCACACACGGATTCCTCAAGTTCGGAGAGTGTTCCTGCTTGGCGGCAACAGCCCGTTGGCTGGGCTGAACAGCCGGGTCCTCTTGGGCTCTGATATCCTCACCTGTGTTATTGCTGTCGCCAGTGCGTCAACTATACCGCATTCATCTTGCTCTTCAGAGTTGTCAGTTGAGGATTCTGAAGATAAAGACTCGCAGTAATCAAACCTAACTCTCTCCCTATGAATCATGGGAGTTGCAGTCTTGTTAGTACCCCATAGGTCAGAGAATTCAGCTTTCTGCGGGCATTCGGTGTAGAATAAGACCCAGGGGTGCCCTGTGTTCAAAGCCATTGGAAGAGTCAATGAGAAATCACATCAAAGAAGCATAAGCTATAAGGATGCTTGAACCTACGGAGAACATCTTTGGCATAGGGTCTTGAAGAGACATCTCGATTAAGCATTCGGCCAATGAGATCACGAGCAAGCATTGACACCGATGCCCACTGACTGCTGTGAAAGTCAAGCTCGACAGTCTTTATAGCATCAAAGATAGCTTCGACAGAATTTCCTTGGAATGGAAGAGTGCCCATCAATAGAACATGCAGAAGCACCCCAGCAGCCCATATATCTACTTTTTGCGAGTAATTTCCTAGTAGAACCTCAGGTGCCACATACGCGGGGCTGCCAGCAACACCAATCAATTGCTGACCTGCTCAAAGTTGAGGAACATATTAGTGAGCATCAAACCTGTAGCAAGTGAAAGAGTCATATAGACGATTCAAGAGCATCATCTAGTTTTGACCTAGATGCAACTTGTTTTTTTCTAGCCAGAGAATACCACGTTTGTAACCTCAAACCTCAAGTAAATACGTTTCAATAAAGATATACAGATATTAACATAGCAGCCAGGTCATATCACAGAATCTAATGGCAGATAGACTAAAATACCGAATGGCAAATGGTCCATTTGTGCGACACTACAAAATCTCAGAAAGAAAATTAATGATCAAACAATTTGTCAATATTCTAGAAAGAAAGATCATAATTGCCATATGCAAGGAATTGTGTTTCAACATATTCCTTGTATAACGATAAGTGCATTGAAACAAAACAGGGTAAGCTCATCCAATATAATCACGTCATGGTTTCATACATAGTTTTACAGGAAAACAAAGACATGTTAGTGTTAGTCTGATCACATACACAAGGAAACTACTAACAGACATTTTACCACCTCCTGATGAGCAAATTATTACTGGCCTTAAAACCAGTTAGGCTGCTATATGCCTATATCTAGCACACAAATGCCTTAAAACCACATGACCCATGTAGCAGTAACGATGACCTGACTACCTCACCACCATGATGTCATTCTATTGATGCTGTGAACCCAAATATCCAGAACTCCATGGGAGTAACAACTACCTCCGGATGACAACAACTCGACTGCAACTACCAAATTAGCACCACTTCGACTCTTGACAGACCTAACAAAACAAAATGACACAGTGAATGAGTACCTGATACCAAGTCATCACTGAAAACACAACTTGCACATTTCAAATCCCCTGTAAAATGCCTTTTAAATGCTAGTGACAATGTGCAAATGCAGCATGAACTGGAAAACCCTGCCAAAGACCTAGTTTTATGTGTGCATTAGCAAAATAAACCATTCTTCCTAATGCAGAATTTGAACACAACGACAAGATAGTAACCACTACAACACCATAAGAATTTGATGTGATTAAATCTTCCTATATTGAGTAATTCTCGTTCTCCACCATTGTTATCTACTAATCTGGCAGCATTTTTAAGGAACTACATTGTCAGAATAGAACCAATTCGACTAGATAGAAGTGGCAATCTTTCTAGGTACTTACCATCGGCAACTCGCACGGCCAATCCGAAATCTGCAAGCTTCAGCCTTCCAGCCTTGGTGAGCAGAACATTCTCCGGCTTGACGTCCCTATGCATGCGACACCCATCTCGTGGCAGTACTTGAGGACGGCCATGAGCTCCTTGATCACATTGGCGGCGCGGCGCTCAGAGAGCTTACCTCCCTGGCCACCTCATCGAGGAGCCGTCCGCCGTGGCAGAGCTCCATGACGAGGTAGAAGGCGTCGGCGTCCTCGAAGACGGCCCTGAGCGTGACGACGCCCGGGTGGCCCGAGAGGTGTTGCATGATCTCCACCTCGCGGTGGGCCGTGTCCCCGCCGTTCTTGGGCAACGCCTTGCAGGCGAACTCCTCCTCGCCCCGGGCGGCCTTGGGGCGGCAGACGCGGACGGACCCGAACTTGCCGTGCCCGATCTCCTCGCCGAGGTCGTACTCGCTCTCCAGCCGCTTCCGCCGCCCGATCCGCGTGGCGCTGTCGATGCAGCCCACCTTCCGCTTGAGCCCGCGCCCCGGGAGAAGACCCCGCCGACGCCGACGCGCCGCTCGCCGCGGGGGCCGTCATCACCACGGCAGGGCGGCGGCCGCGTCGGCGCGGCGGGGGGGACTGCGGCGGCTCGGAACCACGGCAGGCGCGCTTGCGGGAGGCCAAATCTTGGAGGGACCTGGCGGCGGAGCACGCCGGGGGCGCGCCCTGCGCTTCCAGGGCACCGGCTCCATGGCGCGAGCGCGCGCGCGTGGAGGATCGGAATCTCCACTCCTAGCTTGGGTTTTGGCGGCGCCGCCTCCGGCTCCCGCGCATCGCGCGTCGGCGGTGGGGGGGGAGGGGACGGATCGGGGCAGCAGCTGGGGTCTGATTGCGGGGAGGGCGGGGGCAGCGGCTCGGCGGGTGGGGCTCGGAGAGATGTGGCGTCGAGGTGACGCAAAAGGACGAGGCTTTTGTGTGTGTGTGTGTCGCCGCGCGGCGAAGCTACGCGAGGTTTCTTGAGTGGGTTTGTGGTCCTGGGCCGTCACGAGGCCCATGTGATGTGGGGGGCGTTTTCAATATCCTAGCCGGAACAAGCAGACGGCGGCGCTTTGTCGCTGCAGACTGCGACAAGCCGTGTCGCTGTTTATACGTCCTCACTCAAAACAGCCTGGTCGTAAACCACGAGCTACCGTAAAATGTCTCCGTTATAGATAATAATAAAGGTGTTTAGTTCCGTCAATTTCAAACTTTGGCACTATATATAAAAGAAGATTTTCGGTCATCAAACTTACAGAGATATGTATGGAGTCTGAAATGTTGACGAAATCAAAAAACTAATTGCACACCAATTTGGTTTGTACTTTGAGGCGAACGTTTTGAGCCAATTAATCAGTCAGCGATTGAATAATTATTACCAAATAAAAACAAATACTCTGGGCCCTAATTGTAAAGTGTAGCTACAAAGAGTTTTTATGTCGGCGCGCGAATCGGGCGCACCTAAACGAACCCTAAAAGAAGCGGACGTGGGTCTAGGACTCTAGGCCACGCAGTCTTAGACGGATCAAAATATCTCTCGAAGTTACGTGAATTTCTAGCTCGACCGAAAATACGTTGGGTCAAATTTCTTAATCCTAACTGGCCCAAACAAGTTTGGATGGAGATTGATGAGATAGAGAAAGAGAAATAGATTGGGATAAAAGTAGAGGTATGGGAGGAGCATGCTAGTCTTTTATTTTCATATCCCTATCTTCATCTCCTGCTATCCAAAACCTATATTTCCTATTTTACAAACGCCCACGGTGCTTGAAAAAGAGCACCTCACGATTCCCAAGTACCATCCCTATCCTTCACGATCCACATCTTTGCCACGGGTCGCCACAATCCCCACTAGTTTTTCTCTCCTCCTCCTAGGTTAAGCTGGGCTGTTAGGTTCTACTTTTTTTTTAGCTGTGGCTGGTGCTACTTTATGTTTTGTATACAATAGAAAGTTATTGTGGAGATGCAACAACAGCCATAATAAGCTGAAGCAACACACCCTTGTACAACCAGTATCACAAAGCCAACCTTTTGTACAAGCACTAGGAGAATAAAAGATGTTGTCCAAAACCATGAATGTTAGAAGAACTAGTTTTGTTATCTATTAGTATTACATCGTGCAGGACTATATAACCCGGTGCTAGTGGTATACATGCTTTGATCGTGGTCTAGGCTTTCAAAATTGAGCGAGCTCACGCCCACTTTGCTTATAAGGTGTTTGGTTGAGGAATCAAATCGCTCAAATGAGATAGTGCACCATGAGTCAATCCCTTAATAGGGTGTTTGGTTTAAGGAATCAAACCATTCTAGATGAGGTGGTGCATCATAAGTTCATTTCCGAAATTTGGTGTGATGACTACATTCTCGTTACTATTATGGATTAGTAGCTTGTGAGGAATGAGGTGATGATGCATCAGCTCATTCTATTATACAAAACCAAACAAAAAATAAAAGAGGAGAAGATGATGTGTATGGAGTTGAAAACTCATGCTTGATGCCCTCTTCGTCAAGAAACTCCTCAACTAAAGTATTCTTGAATTGCCTCTATTATCGCTTCTCACTTTCTTGATGGGAAGACCAAACTCCTTTTGAGATCTAACAAATATCTTCACATTCTCTTGAACTTGGCACTTGTCATGCAAGAAAATACCCAAGTAAAAGCGGAATAGTCATAAAAATAACACGACCATATATTTGTTACCCCGATACTAGGTGGCGATCGGTCCAAAGAGATCCATATATATTAGCTCCAATGGTTGCTTGGTGGTCATGATGCTCTTTGGTGGGTGAGGTGTGTAAGGAAAATGGACTCTAGGCCCATTTACTTTGGATTTTGGTGTTTGATGACCAACACAATCAAATTGGACTAATGAATTTGCAAGTGATTGTTTTATAGTTCAATAGGGTGCAAGGCGTGACTTGGACGAAGGTGACATGATGATCCGATGATCAATACCTTAAATAAGACCCTAGAAGCACAAGAGAGGATCCAAGATATCAAGCAAAGTCCAAGCACGAAGATAGAAACCGAAACCGCATTTAAGATCGCAGAAGCAGGCTTCACAGAGGTGACCGGGCATGGCCCTTATAACCGACCGAATCGTCACGTCCGATCAAGATACTTCGGCATCAGCGTTGTCGGCGGCGGCGTCGGACGCTGAGGACTAAAGTGACCTAGGACACAGCGATGACACTATTCATCATCTCGGCAACACATTCATCATTGATTGGACCTTTGGCGAATAATCGGCCTAGGACCGTGAGGCTGGCAGCGTCCGATCGAGGTCGAGGAGAAGGTTCCGCAGGCGGCGGCGGTCGATCGGGACAGCGTCCGATCCAGCGATGGATCGAACTCGACGATGCATCCAATCAGCGCATCTTCGCTCAACCCGGTAGGGATGACCCGAACCAGCGTCCGGTCAAGATGACAACGTCATTTGAGTCGATGTAGCGAAAGGTGGGTTTCATCCCCAACAACTATTTTCAAAGTGGGGCTTATAAATAGATCCCCAATGGCCATTTGAGTATTATGGAGGCTGAGGAAACATACCAAGGGTGTTAATACACTATTTTAGTGATCTCCACTTACATAGTGCTTAGTGATTCATTAGGTGATTAGCGTAGGTGCTTTGTGAAGTGCTTAGGTTGATTAGACCACGCTTATGCGCTTATTCTAGTTTTAGGCCTAGTGTTTAGTGAGGTTTGCATACCTCTTTTTTCGGTGCCGTGCGCACCATTGTTGTACATCGGAGGGCTTATAGTCTAGCGAGATCACACCAACCGTGTGTCGATCACGGGACCCTGAGATACCCAATGAAGAGAGAGAAGATCTTGTCTAACTGGGTTTCCTTTTCATGTAATCCTAGTAGTAGTAGTATTCTATAATCCTACTAGGAACTCTCATTGTAAACCGGAAGCTAGGACTCTAACCTCCGGCCGTAGGTATAAAGGAGGCGGGGTTCCCTATGCAGAAGCAGAGGACTTTTTGACATAACAACTACACACAATCAATCAGCAGAAGGTATTATAAAGCCTTTAACGACATAGTGGCTGTTACTAGAATCCACGATCGCAGGACCTAAATCGAGGATAAATACGCTCGTCTTTATGCTCACCGTCATTGCTCGCGATAATACCGAAGCCCAAACATACCGCCTCTCAGACCCCCGGGTGAGCTATCCAGTGTGGTCAAACATGTCGATACCATGGCGTACCAAGTGTGGGCTTTCTTTTGCGATTCTAGACCGAGAGCTGGTGGACCTCGATAACATGATCTTTCCTTAACGGATCAACCTTCATCTTTGGTTTAGCAGTTCATGAGGGCAAAGCGACGGCGGCGAAGCCCAAAATTCATCTTCTCGAAGATTCAGTCAATTATGAAAATCCTTTCCCATTTTGGCGCACTCACTTACGAGATCAAATCAATCGAAAGATTCATCGTAGTCAGTGATGTCCGGAATTAACCCCAGTTTCATGGCTTTGCGACATTCAGAGCTCTCGAACTCGTGCTCCGCGATCCAAGATGGAGCATGACCCGGATTCTTCGAGAACCGAAGGATTCTTTCCAGCTGAGAGCTATAAAACTTGGCTTCGACTTATCATGAAACTTATAACTTCTTGGTGCACTCAATCTTTTCAAGAAGTCGGATCTTTTCCGTTTGGACTCCACAACATGGCAAGGTCTTACCAAA